>JAQZBX010011438.1:0-34924 GCA_029593785.1 Cabassous unicinctus
GTGCTGGAACATTCGTTACAGATTATGAGATAATATCATCAGACTATTACCACCAACCATGGTCCATAGCATACATTTGGCACACTTTTTCCATACAACTCCATTATCAACACAGTACATCTTTGGTATTGATGCAAGAATATTATAGTATTGCTGTTAACCACAGTCTATAGGTCACACCGATTGTAGTTTTCCCATGCTTCACATTCCCACCACCCTGCAATAGTGCTGTACATCTGCTCTAGCTCACAGAAGGACATTCTTGCATTTGTACCCTCAACCACAATTCTCATCCACCTCTGGGTTTACTGTGTTATTCAGTCCCTAGATTATTCTTTAGCTTTCTTTCCATTGACATTTACTTCCTCAAACTATCCTTTTCATCCACAATCCCATTTATAAACCAGTTTGGAAGCACATTTTAAAAATTATATTATTAACTATAGTTCATGGATTGACTTAGGTACTGTTTGTGTAGTGTAGGTCCATGGGTTTTTTAAAAATGTTTATTCTGTTACCTATACAATCTAACATTTCCAGTTTTAACCACATTCATATATATATATTTCAGTTTTGTTAATTATATTCACAACATTGTGCTACCATCACCACCATCCATTACCAAAAACATTTCATCATTCCAGAGAGGAACACTGTACATTTTAAGCCTTAACTTCCATCCCTATACCCACCCATCCCCTGGTAATCTATATCCTAGATTCTGACTCTGTGAGTTTGCTTATTCTAATAGTTTCAAGTCAGTGAGAACAGACAATATTTGTCCTTTTGTGTCTGGCTTATTTCACTCAAGATGTCACCAGGTTCATCCATTTTGTTGCATGTATCAGAACTTCATTCCTTTTTGTGGCTGAATAATATTCCATTGTATGTATATACCACATTTTATTTATCCATTCATCGGTTGTGTCCATCTTTTGGCAATTGTGAATAATGCTACTATGAGCATTGATGTGCAAATATCTCTTTTGAGTCCCTGCTTTCAGTTCTTTTGTGTACATACCAAGTAGTGGGATTGCCAGGCCATATGGTAATTCTATCCTTAGATTTCTGAGGAACTGAGAAACTGTCTTCCACAGTGGCTATAACATTTTATATTGCCACCAGCAATGAATGAGTGTTCCTATTTATCTGCATCCTCTTCAACATCTGTTTCTATTTTTTTTTTTTTTAATAGAAGCTATTCTAATGGGTGTGAACTGGTATCTCATTGTGGTATCTCATTTGTATTTCTCTGATGGCTAATGATGTTGAGCATCTTTACATGTGATTTCCAGCCACTTGTATATCTTCTTTGGAGTGATGTCTACTCAAGTCTTTTGCCCATTTTAAAATTGAGTTGTTTGTCTTTTTGTTGTTAGGTTGAAAGTTTTCTTTATATATTTGGGATATTAAAACTTTATTGGATTTGTGATTTTCAAATATTTTCTCTCATTGTATAGGTTGTTGTTTTACTCTCATGATAAAATCCCCTGATGCACAAAAGTTTTTAATTTTGATGAGGTCCCATTTATCTATTTTTTTCTTTTATTGCTTGTGCTTTGGGTGAAAAGTCTAAGAAACCATTGCCTAACACAAGTTCCTGAAGATACTTCTCTAAGTTTTCCTTTAGGAGTTTGATAGTTCTAGCTCTTATATTTAGGCCTTTATCCATTTTGAGTTGATTTTTGTATATGGTGTGAGGTAGGGGGTCCACCTTTTTTTTTTTTTTTTAATGGAAATCTAGTTTTCCCAGGACCATTTCTTGAAAAGACTATTATTCCCTGAGATGTCTGTTTCTTTATTTTGTAGACAGCTTGTGATTAGACAGATTTTCTTTAGCTTCAGGCCTTCTATCTGGAAGTCTGCACAAGTGACATTCAGAGTGCTGTGTTTTCCCTGTCTATCTGGGACTCTGTCTTGTACTGAGCTTTTGCTTGCCAGTTGCTTTGAAGTTCCCCTATTTACAGGTTTGGTTGTTCCCTCTGTTTCTCAGGAGGTATATCTCTTCCTTTTCTTGATGTTTGATGCCGGCAGGCCTTTGCCCCAAATTGTCTGCCTCTATATCTTCTTATACTTCTTTCATTGTGCCAAGCTGCTTTTGCCTGGAGGGCAATTTTTGGAGGAGGGGCATACTGGAGAAAACTTTCCCAAGTCAGTGTTTCCCAGCCCAAATAGGCCCAGGGACCCACAAAGGGGATGCAGATGAGCTCCAAAGTGCCCTGTGAAGGGGATCAGGAAGGGTGCCAAGAGCTTCTCCTATGGCTTCCCAAAGCTGAGCTTTCATAGCCTAACCATCAAATGCAGCCCTTCAACTAACTGTCCCCGGCAGCCCTGAGAAAGTGCAAAAACTTTCATTCTCCACTGTTGCTGCCCTTGTCCTGGATGAGTTGAAACAATGGCTGCCACCACCTCCATATGGCTGGGCTGAAACAATAGCTTTTCTCAGAGCTGGGCCCCCAGGAATCCAAATTTCCTAATCAAAAGCCATGATCAGTGAACAGCTGTGCTCACCACTATTCACAGGAAGTAGCATTTTTATGTGCCTTTCTGTCACCAGCAAGCTAGCCAGGAGCTGAACCCCATGGTGACTTGTCACAGGAATGGGGGATGGGAGCCAATAGCTGTTGTGTGGAGAGAGCAATTTACTTTTCTTTACTGTAATTTATCAGCCTCTTCCTCTGGCTCTTCCATGGATGGTGTACAGTGTTCATCTGGCCTCTTGAGTTTCAAAATTATTTCAGGCAGTTCCTGCTTGTTTAATAGTTGTTTTGGTGGAAGGACTGAGTCCTGGAGCTCCCTACTTTGCCATCTTCCCACAACTGAAACAACCCACATTAAGAATCTTGTGTTTTATCTTGTAGGGTAGTGTTAAAAAGTTTTTAAACAGAGAAGTTTCCAGTCAGATCATCATTATTGGTGGAATACTCTGCTTGTAGAGTGAAAGAAAGGCAAAAGGTGTGGGAAGATAAAACCTAAGGCAGAGAGACCCATTAAGAGGAAGCAGCAAAAGATGATGAGGGCCAAGGGTTTGGAGCTGTTTGATGTTGAGATGCCAGCTTCACAACCATCCACAAAGGCAAAGGTACAAAGAATCCTCAGAGAGTTTAAACATCTCTACACACTTTCTCTACAGCTTTCTTCATGTCATATTCTACTTTTCAGAACAATATTGCAATCACTGCTTTAAATGAGCAAATTCTCAAGATATCATCCTACTCCAACCATCCACTTACACTGTAAAAATGAAACAATTAAATCCTTTATTATACAAGCATCTTGAACAGGGATCAACTGTAATTCATCCCACATGCTCTCAGCTAATTAAAGTATTTGTACTACAGATTCCTCAGCCTTTCACACAACCTTGGAGGAGCACTAAGGTCTCATTCCAGAAGAAAAACAAATCACTCTCCATTTTCCCCTTATTTAATTTATGCCACAGTAATAGCAACTTCAGTACAGAATGGCAGTTTCAAGCTTCATATTTACCCTCGTAGCTAAATGTGTACCTTTAGAAACTGCTTGCAGGTGAGAAGAAGGAAATTACACATTAAAAAATCTTTAACCCAGGATAAACTGGTTGCTATTCCTCCTTCTATATCCTTTTTGTTTTAAGCAGTATTCCCCTCATATTGCTATTCACTCCCCTCTGTGATCTCTGCTCAGTAGAAACTGAGATACTGGGGGAAGAAGTGTATTTTTCCCAGCTTTGCAGTGTGATGAAGAAGGTTTAAGTGATAGGTAAATGAGGAAAAGCCAAGTATTCAATATGCAAAGCTAATTGACCAGGTTCTGTGCATGTTGAGAAATTCACTAGGTTCTATGGGCCATCATTTCTGAAAACAAAACTAGAACAGGCAGGAGTCAGAACTCAGTTGAAGAGAGTCCCATTGCATGGTCGAGTCTGCTGCCAGGTAAGTAAGTGATTGTTTCTGGGGGCTAGTGGCCTATATTCCCATATAGAACATTTGAGCCTCATGTGGGTAAACTTTAGCACTTTTGACTTTAAAAATCCTTTATTGAGCACCTTAGTTTGTACAGGATGCTGCAAAGTACTAAGGGGAGGATACAAATCTTTTAAGCATTTTTTTCCCCAGCACTATGCTGGAAAGAATTCTTGCCTAGAGAAATAATGAAGTTAGAAGGGCTATGAGAAGCCCTAGAAACTCAATGCTGAGAGGGTCCTCTCCAGATTATCTAATGCCACCACCTTCTGATGGGTGAATTCCTCTCTGCAGTGTAATGGTTGAATGCTAGTCCAGCCAGTACTCAAATGTCAGTATGGTCCTGGAGCTCTCAACCTAATGAGGAATCTTTCAACCTCTCAGATAGTTTAAAATTCTTGTGTTGCTTTTGCCCCATTATTGCAAGTTATACCCTTTGGTATAACATGGGAGAACAAGTCCATTTCTTCTCGTACAATATACATTTACACATTTTAAGATATTTATTTCTCCTTGTTACAACTTTTCTTTTCTACCTTAAAAATCTCCAGTTTATTATCCAGTTTTTCTCGTAATTAACATGACTTCCAGTTCACTCACATGGTTTTCTAGTGGATTCTAAATTGTCTCTCTTCCTCTTCAAGAGTGGGTTTTAGCACTGAATATCAATCTCAGCTGTGGCCAGACCTGTGGTATGCAAGGCAGAATGAACTCTTCCTTCATTCCAAATGGCCTACATTTATTAATGTAGCCCAACTTTCTATTAATTATTGATTCTGGTTGGGTTTTCCATAGACCAATATCTCTAGGGCTTTCCCACAGGCTCTTTTCATACTACTACTTTACAATCCTCCAAATGTACTTGTGATGTGGAACATGAACACTAATTCTTCCCATAAGGGCTAAAGGACCAGGGGAATAAGGTAACACAATCCTAAATATAAGCTAAGTCTTGGTTCTATTCTGAAACTTATCCAGCCTCTTCTCATGTCTTATTAATTTGCAAAAATGGAGCTTGGAGAAAAATATAGTACTTATTAACCCTCTGAACTTGAGAAAGATAATTAATTTCTCTGACCCTGATTTATTTTTCATTTTTGAAATGGGAAGCACTATAATATTACATATAAATATAACATTATATAGAGGAAAATTAAATGAGATATGTGAACTCAATTGTTCTGTATGCTGACTTCCCTTCATCTTCATTTCATGCCTTTTTAGTTTCCTTTTCTTTCCTTTGTTATTTCTTTCATTCCATCTAGAAAACTGAAGATCCAAGTAAAACCAAAAGTCTAGGGAAAAAATGATTTGAGAGAGTAAAGACATCTACCAGGGTGGAAACATAAGGAGCTCCTGGTGTGACAGGGACTGTGAGCAGAATTTCACTGCTCAGAGTAATTCTTAATAAACTCTGCTTTACCTTATCTAAATGAATCCCAATAGCAAAGTAATGATACATTCATACATTTCAACTAAATATACATCCATTTTCCCAGAAGTTAATATATTGAAACACTATATCATACTTGTCAAATGGAAATGCTGCCACAGACTGGTTCTTCATCTTCAGCCTATATCAATAATCCAGAATAGCACCCTTCCCACTGGCTTGGACAGGCCTCCAATACTCATGTCCATCTTTCAGGTAGGCATCAACAACTATCCCAGGTTAGAAAGACTAAACTAGGTTTTTATAATTTTTCTCTGCCTAAGATAGGAACCCTGAGGGGTGCCCAATCACAGTTGGCTATGTTTGTATCCTTCCAGGTGTGTTCTTTTCCTGATGCGGTTTTTCTCCAGATATATGTATCTGGTATCCAGACATCCCTTATTCTCTCTGCTTTCCTACAATAAGCAGTGGTACAGGGCATCTCTAGGCCAGCTTCTTGCCCCTACTCCATTCTCATGGATCTCAAAGATTAGGGGTCCTCAGCCAATTCATGAGACCCTCACCTGATCCCCTTGTCAACATTATCACAAAGCTTCTATGTTTCTGATTACATCATTACTCTCACATTTCTGATTTGTCACATAGAAGAGAATCCTTGAACTAACTTAGGCTGCTTTAAATGTTTTTGTGAAATTGTTTGTAAAATCTTTCTCTGACCTCAGTATTTTTATTCTGTTGTTATATATACTCTATTTGGTTGCCATGAATCTTTTTATTACAAAATCTATAAAACCCAGCTACAAAAATACATTTTCATTTGATTGACAATGGAAAAACAATCTCTAGAGCAGGCAGATATATATGTTAAAAAGTTTCAAAATGATTTTGGATAGTACATTTAATTTTGGGCATTCTTCTTAAATCAGTTCTATGGGATGCATTCAAACCCAATATCAAATCTTGGTTTGGGGAAGTCTTCAGTTTCTTGGGATCTCAGCACATAATGGTTGTATACCCAGAATCGATGGGAAAATGACACTTGTTCATTGATTGCTTAGTTTCTGCTTGGACTAGCCTTATAGGTTCAGGCAGATAATCTCTCTGTTGTTACTTTAAAGTTTTCACAAGAAACTGAAGAAGCAACACCCCATAAGGCATCCCAGAGAACATCAGTAAGGGGTTTACTTTTTTCTTAAAAGCACCCTAAGACATTCTTCTTACCTCATTTGTCCACATGTGAGTACCCAGGATCTTTCTCTTGTCTCCTGCTGGGGATCTCCATTGGTGAAATCCAAATGGAAGCTAGAGGGCTGCAGGAAGAAGAGCCTGGAAATAGAATCCAAGCAGGTAGTGCTATGGGAAAGAGAGAATTTTGGAGAAGGTGAAAGTGAACCTAGAGGGTTAAATGGAAAATAGATGACACATTCTTCACTGCTTATTTATTTTTATTGCATTCACACACACAACTTTGTTATTTAACACACACACGCATATTAAAAATATTAACAAAAATTGAAGCCAAAGGCCAACAATTTAAAACTTGATACAATAAAATCATGGGGATACCAATTAATTCAGCCATGTACAAGACACTACGTCAGGCATTGCAAGCAACACAAATGTGTATAAGAAAATGTAACTGCCTTCCAGGAACTTACAGTTCATTCATAAAATGAGATGGTATTTTTCCTGGAAAGAAAAGTGTCAAGAGTAGGTGAAATTTGGGCAGGAGAATATAGGTTCAATTACAAATTGGAGCTCCTACAATCAGAATTGTGTTTTGTTAGCCCTTAGAATATGCCTATTTGCAAAGATATGAAACATATGAGGAGAGGAGCATTCTTGTCTGGACAACCATGGGCCATAATAGACTCAGCAATGGCACCACTATCTGTACCCAGCAGTGTTCCTAAACCCTACATGATCACCTGGCTTGCAGATCCTGTGGAGTAAAGTCTACACATCCTTAAACTCATGTATTACTCTCCCCACCCCACCCCACCCCACATTTATCTTCTTCCTAAATTAGAAGAAATGAAAAGATGCCTCTTAGGTTTTTAACATTTCTCCATGTCTGGGTGTAATTTTTTACATGATACCACATGAAATAAAACTTCAATCAATCTTTGTTTTTTGCTTGGCAATCCCCCCTTGAAGTGAAAAATCACTCCTGCTGTCCTTTAGGGTTCAGCCTATCCTTATGTTATTTACCACTAAGGAAAAATAAAAGTGCCTGCTTCTTCACAAAAGAAGCACGTATTAATCACATCACTGCATGAAACATAATGTCTATTTACACTATTGCAAAGAATGATTTTACATTCAATTCATTGCTTTCCAAACATCTCATTTAAGAGAGCTGCTAACTAAATTACTATACCCTTTAGCAGCATGCTCCATTAAAGATCAATTAATAGTCTACTGACACTGGTTTTACATCTTTAAACATAAATCAGCCATCATCCAAGTGGTTTGTCCAGGACTAAGGGAAGGTTTCCACCCAACATGGTGGAGAAAACTCTAGAATTCTTGTATGGAAAGGCCTCATGGCAAATCATCTTGTTGGAAGGGGAGAAGACCTAGGGGAAGGAGAAAAGTGCTAGGGGCATTACTTACCTCAAACTCTCTTTTACTTACTTCTTTAAATAACATTGAAAATAGATCAATTTTGCATATCAAAGAATGGTGGTAGGAGTCCATTGGAGATGAAGGTTGCAGTGAGAAAATGCCTCCCCAAGCCAAGTTTTGGTATTCCCATTGATAGGCTTTAGAGCTATATTGAGATGGAGGGAATAAAATGTTTAATGTGCCTTTATTGATTGTTTTTACCTCAGAAAAAAATGAGATAAACAAATTATATAACATTTCTGCCTTTACTTAAATTAATGAATAAGGAGATGTGCTCTGGTCCAAAATCTGGTCTAAAAAAAGGGATCAGATTCAGACATTGGACATTAAGCAGTTCAGGAGAGTGACCACTGAGAGAGGGAAAACAAGGAAGGTAAGCTCTACAATTGCCCTTAACTTGCTTTTTGTAGAGAGTTTCTAGGCTGCAACTCAAGAAAGAAAAATGTAGAAAAGAGTCCAACAGTCTTGTTCAATGGGAAGATAGAGCTAGGATTTGCAGGAGGCCAAAGTGGCTACATTTCAAAGGGCATACAAGATAGATACATAGAAGAGAGCTCCTAAATCTCCAGAGGTTTTCCCTTTGAGTCACTAGCTGAGTACTGATCATCATGTGCACATGAAAAACTACCCAAGACCAAGGAAAAAACTAAATGAGAGAAGGAGATGAAAAATCCTTGGATCACGTACAGGGCTAGGAATAGTTTGAGTTTTCACTAGACAGAAAAATCTCATAATTCACCATGCTTTGGGTAGTGTATTCAACCTTTGGTTATACCAAAACAAAACAAAACAAAACAAAACAAAAAAACAAAAAAAAAACCCCAAAAACAAACCTTAAAATCAATTTTGAAAGGATAAAATTATTTCCAAATAATTTAACTGTATCCCTGAATAATTTTGAAGAATATTTATAGGAACATACAAATATACAGCACTCACCAAAGTAAAATTCATATTTTATACCCAATAAAAAATTACCAGGCGTGCACAGGTACAGAATATTATAGTTCACAATGAAGAAAAAAGTTAATCCATAAAACAGGCTCCAAAAAGACATAGATGATAGAATTAAAGCCATTAAAAACAGTTGTTATAACTATAAATCATGTTTAAGAAGGCTCAGGAAAGATTGGATTTATTAAGCAGAGACATAAGAAATCCTAAACAAACCCAAATCAAATTTCTAGAGATGAATATAGAATATCTGAGATGAAAAATAAACTGGGTCTAATTGATACCAGATTAGATAATCCAGAAGGAAAGATTAATGAACTTGAAAACATAAGAATAAAAACTATCCAAAATGAAACAAAGAAAGAAAAAAAACGAATGAAATTAAAAATAACAGCTCATCAGTGATTGGTGGGATAACATCAAGCAGCTTATCATATTTGTAATTGGAATCCCCCAAATAGAGAAAAGAGCAGTGAGGACAGAAAACCATTATATACATAATAGCCTAAATTTTTCCAAGTTTGATTAAAACTATAAAATCTTCTAAGAATATCAACAAACCCCAGGCACTTGAAATCTATACCAAGGTGCATTATAATAAAATTGTTTAAAACCAGCAAAAAAGAGAAAATCTTAAAAGCAGCCAGGTTTTTTAAAAAGCACAGTAGGTATAAAGGAAAACATTTTAAAAATGAAAGTAGACTTCTTGTAAGTAACAAAGCAAACTAGTAGAGAGGAGTAATATCTTTAAGGTACTGGAAAGGTAACACTCATCTTAGAATTCTATACCTAGTAAAATATCTCTTAAACACGAAGGTGAAATAAGGCTTTTTCATATGTAGAATAACTGAAAAAAAAAGTCATCATCAGCCAAGATATACTAAAATAAAAGTAAAGGAAGTCCTTCAGGCAAAAGGGAAATGATAACAGATGGAAGTGTGTACATTTATAAAGACATGAGTTTAGGAAATTCTAAATATGTAAATAAATATAAAATATATTTTTATGAATTTAAACCTCTTTATTAGATAATTGGCCATTTTTTGCAAAATTAATAACACTGCAATATGTTACTTATAACATATATAGACATAAAATCTATTTAGACAATAGCCCAAATTCATAGATGAGGGAAAAGGAAATATACAGCCAAATGTGAATTGGTATGTGAGATGTAATATTGGTTAGCATTAGAGTATAATGATTTAAACTTGTATACTGTAAACCTTAAAACAACCACCTAAAAAGCACAGAGTTATAACTATTAAGACAACAAAGGCAGAAAGAGGGCAGGAAAGGAGAATAAAGGGAAAGAAGTAATGGGAAAAATAGAAGACAAGTAGTAAGATGGTGGATTTAAACACAACCATAAAAATAATCACACTAAATAAATGATCTAAACACCTAAGTAAAAGGCAGAAATTATCAGATTGGATAAAAAAGCAAGTTCCATATTGCTTATAAGAAACTCAATTTAAATATAAAGACAGAAATAGATTTAAAGTAAAAAGATAGATAAAGTTATACTCTGCTAATACTAATTAAAATGAAATTGGAGTGACATATTAATATTAGACAAAATACATTTCAAAGAAAATAACCTTATGGATAAAAAGGGTTATTTCTTAATAATAAAGGCAAGATTTCAGCAAGAAGAAATGTGTCCTAAGTGTGTATGTACCTAATAACAGATCTTGAAATTACATGAAGCAAAATCCTATAGTTGAGTATGTCTAGTCTAATTATAAATCCTAGAATTGGGGAAATAACCATTGAATGCGTTCAAGGATGTTCTGTATTCACTGTGAGATGAACCTGAACTAAAACTCATTGATCACCTGACCTCCATAAGCCCCTACTCTGACTGGTGGACCACAGTGATGTTTTGGGTCACCTAAAATTAGTGTCATTTCGGAGCCAGTATCCAGTAATCCCAGAAATGTAAAATGCCGTAGGTCCCTTTGGGGAAGGCTGGCAGAAAGTTTAACAGTATACATTTTTGCCAGTATAGCAGGGCCCTTCCCCAAGGGGATCCAGCCTTCCCTTCGTTCAAGGTGTTCTGGGTCTATAAACTGTCTCAAGTCTGATAATTTATTCAGGGTCCATGACTCTCTGTTTTTGTGATTCAAGTTAGACTTGTGTTCACTTGGCCTAGGGCTCTTCTGCTTCCACAGATCAAGTAAGAAATTGATAGACTGTTCATAGTCCACTGATAATAATCTGCTTATTTCTGCTTTGACGCTGCTGTCCATTATGGTAGCCATACCCACTTTATTTTGGTGATAAAATTCCACCACTTAACTGCCAAACCAGGATCTGATCATCCCCACTGCATTGGAGGATCCTAGTTCAGTGGCAACAGTTCCCACAGTAATATCTGACCCACAGAGGAGTGACCACAGAGCTCTTCCAGGATGCTAGGGCTCCTGTCACAAATTTATTCCTCATATTCATGGTGAAAAATGTGTCCTGTGGGCACTCCGGGGGCAGGAGGAGTCAAAAGGACTTACATGATAAATCCATTCTAATGTTCCAATCTCCCTAAGCCTTTGGATACTTTTTATGCATTCTGCTGAGGCAGTTCTGGCATTTCAACTTTATTTAGCATAAACCATCTTTGGTCCATGTTTAAGCCAACCAACCAAACAAAATATTAGAGCCCTTTGTAACCTCTCAAGCTATAACAATGAATCCAGATTTTCTCTTAAAGGGCCCATATCAAGACCTAAGCTTGATCCAACTTTCTGTTTCTCCCACCATTATCACACACCCTTAAAATCATTTCCACACATATACTTGTGATTTCTGTCTATAAATTGGAAAAATTACACAGTTCTTTTGGAGTACAGTGCACCTCATCATGGGTCACACTTTGTATCTCACATTTCAGGGCCTCTTGGGACTTCAGTTTAGTTATAGATTTGGAAGCAAAGAGTGATGACGGGTCCTGAGAGGAATTAGCAGTGTTTTACAAGTCAACTACCTCAAGGGATTTCGTTACAGGTTCAATTAGCAAAAGAGGGTTAATCTCCTTAGATGGAAGGGCTCTGCTTCCTCAGGGAAGGTGATTACAGGTTTTTCCAGCATGAATCAGGAATTTAGGGGTTCAGTGCCCCCATTGTCATCATTATCAGCCCTTATGTGCCATTCCAATTTTTAGGATCTCGTTCTTTCCCAATCAATGCCTTTACTTTAATAGCAGATAACTTGAATGGATGGGAATTCAATTTGTCTTGTAATTCAGCTACTCACATGATTAGACTTTGTGTCTGGTTTTCAGAAGTAGAGAATTCTCTGTGGCTACAAGAAATAAGAGTTTCTTTCAGGGCACACATAGAAATTTTCATGTCTTTCATGTGGTGCTTCAAGTAGGAATTTGAAGCTCATCCATTTCTTTAGCTATAATATTTAGGAACAGCCAGCCAAGTTCATTATACATTTTAGCTTGATAAAAATATGCAAATGTATCAAATATACTATAATCCAGTGCCTTCTCTATTATAGACATTTGAATAGGGGTATCCAATGGAGATATTTTGCATATCTCTATTGGCAAATCATGCCTTGGACTGTCAGTGCCTACTTTGTCATTGGAAATAGTCACTAATGCTTTTACATGTAATCAGATTAGAGAACCAATTCCCAAAACCCAAGAAACAATACAGAAACTTCATCCTTAAGATTCTGTTTCTCCAGAGCCCCTCTTGGTACTCAAAACAGAACTGGCAGTATATAGAGACAGAATTGACATTTATATTTATATATGTAAGAGATTTATTAGAAAGAATTGACTCATGTGACTGTGATGATTGGCAAGTTCAAATTCCTTAGGGCAAGCTGCAAGCTAGAAACTCTAATAAAGGTGATTCTGAAGCATGACAAATCTGAACTTCTAGGGCAGGCTGCAAGTGGACGCTCTGCTAGAGGTGATACTGAAGTTGAATCCAAATTCCCCAACTTGTTTCACTGAAGTTGAGGCAGAAATTCTTTCTGGCCTCTGAAATTCTCAGTTCTGGCTTTTAAGACCTCAAGCTGATTAGATGAGGAGACTACTCACATTGCTGAAGGCAACCTTCCTTGTTGATTGTAGATGCAATCAGCCTTAGATTTAATCAACAGAGTATAGGAGTAAATCCCTCTGCAAAATACCCTCAGAGTAACAATCAGGCCAGTGCTTGCTTGGCCAAACAATTGGACACCATAACTTAGTCAATTTGACACATGAAATTAACCACATACATTCTTAGATATATAGCTCCCAAAATTGAAAATAGTTACTCAAACACAAACTTATGCAGGATTGTTCATAGCAGCACTACGAGTAATAGCCAAAAAATGCAAACAACCCAAATGTCCATCAATGGATGAACAGATAAACAAATTGTGATATATACATACAAGGGAATATTATTCAGTCATAAAAGGAATGCTTTACTGATGCATGCTACAATATGGATGACCCTCCAAAACATTATGGTAAGTAAAAGAAGCCAGTAACAGAAGATTACATATTTTATGATTCCATTTATACGAAATATTCAGAATAGATAAATCCATAAAGACAAGAGACATATTGGTGACTCCCAGGGGCTAGAGGCAAGGGGAATAGGGAGAAACTGCTTAATGTTTATGAGGTTTTGCCTTCGAATGAGGAATATTTTGAACTAGATAGAGGTGGCAGTTTCACAATATTGTGAATGAACTAAATGCCATTGAATCGTTCACTTTAAAATGGTTAATTTTAAGTGAATTTCACTTCAATGAATCATTAAAAAAGAAGAAAAAATCCCAGCAAGCTAATTTGTGGATATTGACAAATTGATTCTCAAGTTTATGTGGACATGCAAAAGACACAGAATAACTAACACAGTACTGAAAAAAAAGAAGAAAAGTTTGGAGGACTGATGTTATCAGTCTTCAAGACTTACTATAAAGTGGCAGTAACCAAGACAGGGTGGTATTGGTGAAAAAATAAATGTATAGCTAAGTAGAACAAAATAGAGAGGCCAGAAATACCCCCTCACACACACACACACACACACACAAATAGAGGCAAATGATCTTTGCCAAAGGAGAAGAGGCAATTCAATAGAGTAAGGATATTTTCTTCCACAAATGGTGCTGGAACACATGGACAACCAAATGTATCTAGACAAAGACGTTCATACAAGTTTATTCAAAATTAACTCAAAATGGACCATAGACCTAAAATTAACATGCAATACCATAAAACTTCTAGAAGAAAACATAGGAGATGATCTATGTGCACTTGGATTTGACAATTGAGTTTTAAGATGCAACACCAAAAGCATGATCGATGAAAGAAAAAAATTAATAAAGTAGATTTTATTTCTCTCTCCCCCCACCCCCCATCTCTCCCTCCCTCCCTCCCTCTTTCCCTCCCATCCATCTCCCTTCCTCCCTCAGGGATGCCCATGTGCCTGATTCTATGGGGTTGCTGAGGCAGCCAGCAGAGTATCAGCAATAGGAAAAGCCTTCTCTGATGCAATGAGAGGAGTTTGGGTGGAGCCTTTCGTAGTATACTGACAGCCGTGAAGCTCTGCTTAGGCTCAGGCAGGGGCAGGTGCCATGAGCCACAGGGCAGGCAGTTCCAGGCAGTGGTCAGATGGAAAGTCAGTTGTGGACTGAGCTAAAGTTTGTCTAGTCTCCACCTCTAGTCCTAGGACTGCCCTGTGGGGCCCCATGGAAGAAAATAGACTTTACTGAAATTAAAAACTTCTGCTCTGCAAAAGACAAGGTTAACAAAATAAACAAAAAACAAAAAAACAAGCTACAGACTTAGAGACAATATTTGCAAATCATATATCTGATAAAGATTTGTATTCAAAATATACAAAGAACCTTTAAAACTCAATAATAAGAAAAAAATAGTCTGATTCAAAAATGAGCAAAACATCTGAAGAGACACCTCAGCAAAGAAGATATACAGAAGAAAAATAAGCACATGAAGCACAATATCATTTTTCAATATAGAATTGCAAATTAAACAAGGAGATACTACTTTACCTATTAGAATGGCTAAAATTCAAAAAACTGAAAATACCAAATGCTGATGAAGACGTGGAGCAACAGGAACGCTCGTGTACTACAAGTGGGAATACAAAAGGGTTTAGTCACTTTGGAAGACAGTTTGGCAGTTGTTCACAAAGCCACTATTTAATATTACTATTAAATACAGCAATTTTAATACTATTACTATTACTGTTTAATACAGCAATCATGCTACTAGGTATTTGCCCAATTCATTTGAAAACTTGGCTTCATAGAAAAAACCTGCGTGAGGATATTTAAAGCAGCTTTATTCACAATTGTCCAAGACAGGAAGGAACCAAGATGTCCTTTAATAGGAAAATGGATAAACAAGCTGTGATGCATTCATACAATGGAATATTATTCCGTGATAAAAAGAAATGAACTATAAAGCGACAAAAAAATAAAATAAAAAAATAGAAGAATCTTAAATGCATATTGCTAAGTCAACCAAGCCAGTCTTAAAAGACTAACTATTGTATGATTAAAATGATATGACTTTCATGAAAAATCAAACTATAGAGATAGCAGAATGATCAATTATTGGCAGGGAGTCAGGGGAAGGGGGGAAAGATGAATAGGTGAAGCATGAGGACTACTTAGGGCAGTAAAATGTTTCTGTATGATACTCTAATGTGGCGTTTCAGTCTGCTATTCTGCTGGAATTTAATATACCAGGAATGGGTTGGCTTTTACAATGGGTATTTATTTGCTTGCAAGCTTACAATTCTGAGGCAATGAAAATGTCAAACCAAGACATCATCAGGCGATGCTTTTTCCCCTGAAAACTGGCTGCCAGCAATCCTGGACTCCTCTGCCACATGGTTGTGTTGCTTCAGCTTCTGGATTCCTCCGGTGTTCTCTCTGTTTGCCTGAATTCATCCCTTTTATGAAAGACTCCAATAAGAGGATTAAGAACTACCCTGGGCCATGTCTTACTGAAGTAATCTAATAAAAAAACCCTTAACTGAAGTAACCTAATCAAAAGCTCCCAGCTACAATGGATTCAAACCCACAGGAATGGATTAATTTTAAGAATGAAATCTTCTGGGGTCCATCCAGCTTCAAAAAGTCATAGGTAAATACAGGACATTATGCATTCTTGAAATCCCATATAATTTTATAGCACAAAGAGTGAACCTTAATGTATGCAATTTTAAAAATTTAGAAAGTTGGGGTATTCTGAAAGGATTGCAGATTGCAATATGAGAATCTAACTGTATTACAAACGAATAAAACAAGCTAACTGGAGTGGACGAGAAAGGTGCTGACCTAAGTAACTTTGGAAATGACTTGAGTTTGTAACATTTAATGCAAAGGAACTACACACAACAACTGTTTTCTTTATAAAGGTGTTCTGCATGGGGTATGAACTAACAATTCTGATCCTGTTATGCATGTAAACTGGATTTGAACAATTAAGTAAATGAGTAGTGGATGGTGGGAACAAGGTTTCTCACTGTTTGGAGTAGGAGTTTACAGATGAGTAAGAGGAGACTAGAATGATCCATGTGGTAATGAATTAGAGTTGGAGACATTGATATGAACTTATATTTAGCTTAATACATATACAGATGGCAACATAGAAATATTTATAGATATTTGTATATACACAGGTTACTATACGCACATAATAATTTTTGCTCTGTCTGCTGAGAAGGAATTAAAGAAATGAACAAGCTACTAGCAATAAGCTGTATACCTAGAACCCAGATCTTGGTTTCTAATGTCATTCTGCAATAAAAATAAACAGGGCTTCTTAGAGAAATGGCTGATTCTGAGACTTCGACATGAAATACACAGATGAGCCTGGAGCATCTTATAGTGTGAGAAAATAAAGAAGTGCTAAATACACATACACACATGCATACACAAATGCACATGTGCACACACACAATGACAGGTATGCCAAAGCAGGATGGGAGCCATCCAAAAGATCTTCAAATAGCCAGAGCTGGATGGAACAATTTGAATAACAAAATAAATATTTACATTAAAATTGTATATATAAAATAATTGCATTATAGCTAGAAGTATAAAATGAATATTTGTGAGTCCATACTAGTGTAAGTAGGTGATTTAGTAAATTAATAAATGGGGAGGAGACAATTGCCATACAGAATAATTCTAAATAATTTATATAGATAATCTGTCCCCAAGGAGTAGGATAATAAATCCCATCTCTTTAAGTTTTGACTGAGCATAGAGACTTTCTTCCAAAGAGTACAGTATAAAAAAGTGGGAGCAGAAGGGAGAGTAACTTTACCAGGGATAAATTTGACAAACAATATCCCAGCCAGGTGATCAAGGTCAACAACCGTTACATACCATATCCATAGTCTGTATCTTTGACAGAATGTGGTGAAGTGACACTTTACCTCTCTGGTCTTCCTCCCACCATCCCATAAATCCAGTCTTATCATGAGACAAATATCCAAAAAATTCCAATAAGGGGAATTCTACAAAATATCTTAAGAGTACTCATCAAAACTGTCAGGGTCATCAAAATAAGGAAAGTCTGAGAATCTGCCATTTTCAAGAGGAGCCTAAAAAGATATGACAACAAAATATATATATATGGAATCCTGGAACAGAAAAAGGACATGTAAAAACTAAGGAAATCTAAACTAGCCTTTGATTGATAATGTATCAATATTGCTTTATTAATTGCAATAAATATATCATATTAAGTTGTTAATAATAAGGAAAACTGCATGTGGGGAATATGGAAATTCTCTCCTAAATTTTTCTGTAAACCTAAAACTGTTGTAAAAATGAAGCCTATTAAAAAATAAATCAATGTAATTTACTACATTAGCAGACTTAAAAGGAAAAACTATATGCTCAGCTAAATAAGATGCAGAAAAATAATTTTTAAAAAATGCAACACTTATTTCTTATGAAAAATCTTAGTAAAGTAGAAATAGAAGATAATTTATTAAACCTGATAAATACCATCTAGGAAAGTCCTATGTTAAGATCATGCTTAATGGTGAGAGACTAAATTATTTTTTCCTAAGATCAAGAGTAAGGCAGGGATGTCTGTTTTCACCACTTCTGCACAAACCCATTCTTGAGGTTCTAGCTACTGAAATAGGGCTGAATGAATGAATGATATCCAGATTGGAAAGAAGCGGTATAACTATTTTTATTCATACATCACCTAATCATCTATATAGAAAATCCTGGGGAATCTACAAATATGCTAATAGAAATAATCAATTAGTTTAGCAAAGTTAGAAGATACAAGATTAATATACAGAAGCCAATTGAGATTCTATATACTAGCATTGAACAGTCTGAAATTGAGATGAATAATGTAATACTGTTTACAATAGTATAAAATATGAAATACTTATGGATAAATATTGTCAAATTATGTGCAAGACCTGTATACTATAAACTATAAAACATTGCTTAGAGAAATTAAAGATCTAAATAAATGGAGAGATATGCTGTATTCATGGATAAGAATGCTCAGTATTAAGATAATTTCACCTATATTGATCCATTGATTCACTGCAATCTCACTCAAAATCTTAGCAGGTTATTTTTATAAAAATTGAAATTTTCTGTAGAAATACAGTGGATTTATTATAGTCAAAATTACATGGAAAGAGAAGACCAAATTTGGAGATTCACACTAGCTGATTTCAAGATATTATAAAGCTACAGTGATCAAGACAGTATGGTATTAGTCTAAAGATAGACAATAGTTCAAAGAAACAGAATAGAAAGTTCAAATATAGACATATACACATATGTTCAATTGATTTTTCACAAATTTCCCAAGACAATTCAATAGATATGGGATCATCTGTTTAACATATTGTACTTGAACAAGTTGATATTCTTATGCAAACAAACAATTGAAAATCCTTGTTCTTTAGTTGATACCATATACAAAAATTAGCTTGAAATTGATCACAGATCAAAATGTTAGAGCCAACATTTTTAAAGTTTAGAAGAAAACAGAGGAGGAAAAAAATCTTAGTTTCAATCGTATTGGCAAATATTTCTGATGTATTTTACAAAATTCACTAATTGTAAATGGAAAAATCAATAAAAGGATTTCTTAAAAACGAAGAACCCTTAATCTTCAAATGACACAAGAGAAAAAACAGAACTCAGACTTTGGAAACATATTTTCAAAATACATATGCAGCCAACGACTTGTATTTAGCATATAGAAAAGATTCTAACAACTCAATAAGCAGGCAAATAGCCCAATTTAAAAACGAGCAAAGGATTTGCTCAGACACTTTTCCAAAGAAGATATAAAGATACACAATAAGCAAACACAAAGTTACTCAGCATATTCTTCATTAAGAAAATGCAAATTAAAACTAAAAGGAGATACTTTAATACTCCCACTAGAATAGCTAAAATTAGGAATTCTAACCATATCAAGTATTGGCAACTAGAACCCATACACTGCTGGTGAGATTGCAAAATGTTGCAGCCATTTTGGAAAAGAGTTAGGCAGTTTTATAAAAAGTTAATCATATGTCCTAGACAATCTATTCCTAAGTATTTACCCAAGAGATACAAAAGGATATTCTATGCAAAAACTTGTACATGAATGTTCATAAATTTATTTGTAATAACCAAAACCTGGAAATAACCCAAATGTCCATCAACATGTAAACAGAAAATTAAATTGAGGTATATCCATACAATGAAATATTAATTATCAATTAAAAAATGAACTCAATGGCCACTTAGTGTGTGATGTGCTGACAGGGGAATGGACAGGCTGGTGTCTTGGCTCTCCACGCGGTTGCTGCAGCAGGAAAAAGAGAATAAGGTTCTAACTGCTGAGATCGATCATTTGAAAAACTGGCTGTTTCGAAGCTTCTCCAATTTTGGATCAATTGTGAGAAGACAATTTAAAATTAAAGTATCAACTGAATATTCTTTGAAAGAATCTTCAAGTAGAAAGGAATAAATCAACTAAAAATATGATTAGCATCAGTAGCTGTCTACAAGAGATCTTTGGTTGTGCCAATAAGACTACATATCCAGATTTGGAAAATCCTCCTCTGATGGTCACACCTAGTCAACAACCCAAGTTTGGGGACTATCAGTGTAACAGTGCTATGGGCATTTCTCAGATGTTCAAAATCAAGGAACAGAAAGTTAATTCAAGATAAATTGCTGAAAACATCACCAGACACCTTCCAGACAATGAATGTATTGAAAAAGTTGAAATTGCTGGTCCTGGTTTTATTAATGTCCACTTAAGAAAGGATTTTGTGTCAGAACAATTGACCAATCTACTGGTAAACGGAGTTCAACTCCTGCTCTTGGAGAGAATAAAAAGGTTTTATTTGGCTTTTCCTCTCCCATCATAGCTAAAGAGATGCATGTAGGTCACCTCAGGTTGACCATAATTGGAGAGAGCTTGAGCTGCCTCTTTGAATTTACAGGATTTATGTACTAAGGTTAAACCACATAGGAGATTGTGGGACTCAGTTTGGTATGCTCATTCCTCACCTGAAAGATAAATTTCCAGATTATCTAACAATTTCACCTCCTATTGGGGATCTTCAGGCCTTTTATAAGGAATCCAAGAAGAGGTTTGATACCGAGGAGGAATTTAAGAGATGAGAGCATCAGTGTATAGTTATGCTCCAAAGTAAAAACTCCAGATATCATAAAAGCTTGGAAGCTCATCTGTGATGTCTCCCACCAAGAGTTTAATAAAATCTATGACATGTTGGATATCTTTTTAATAGAGAGGGGAAAGTCCTTCTGTCAAGATAAGATGAATGACAGTATGAAGGAATTTGAAGATAAAGGTTTTGTGCAAGTCAATGATGGCAGAAAAATTGCATTTGTCCCAGGGTTTTCTGTACCATTAACCATAGTAAAATTAGATGGAGCTTATACCTATGATACATCTGACCTGGGTGCTCTTAAACAAAGACTATTTGAAGAAAAAGCCAACATGGTTATCTATGTGGTGGACAGTGGACAATTTTTGCACTTCCAGACAGTATTTGCTGCCATTCACATGATTGGTTGGTATGACCCTAAAATAACTTGAGTGTCACATGCTGGATTTGGTGTGGTGCTGGGGGGAGGACAAGAAGAAGTTTAAAACACATTCAGGTGAAACAGGTCTCATAGACCTTCTGGTAGCAGGACTAAAATGATCCATGGACAAACTGAAAGAAAAAGAAAGAGACAAGGTCTTGACCCAAGAGGAATTGGAAGGCTGCTCAGATAACTGTTGCTTGTGGCTATATCAAATATGCTGGTCTTTCCCGTAACCGATTGAATGACTACCTCTTCTCCTTTGACAAAATGCTAGATGACAGAGGAAACAGCTGCTTACTTGTTGTATGCCTTTACTAGAATCAGGTCTATTGTACTACTGGCCAATATTGACGAAGAGATGCTCCAGAAAGGTGCCAGAGAGACTAAGATCATTTTGGACCATGAGAAGGAAAGGAAACTAGGCCAATGCATTTTATGGTTCCCTAAGATTCTGCAGAAGATTTTAGGTGAATTCTTTCTTCACACTTTGTGATTATATCTATGAGATGGCAACTACCTTCACTGACTTCTATGATAGCTGCTATTGTATAGAGAAAGATTGACAAACCAGAAAAGTATTAAAGGTGAACATGTGGCATATGCTGCTGTGTGAAGCAGTAGCTGCTGTCATGGCTAAGGGGTTCGATATCCTGGGAATAAAACCTGTCCAAAGGATGCAATCCTTCTTGGGTTTGAACACTGTGTGCTTTTACCAAAGTGGCCATAGCACTGTTTGCTTTTTTACAATCATGTGGATATAACAAAAAAAAGTAAAGAAAGTTTGTCAAGACAAATAAACAAAGAAAAACCAAACTTAAGTATGCTACAACATAGATGAATCTCAAAAATAATTATACTGAAAGATACCATAGTACATACTGCATAATGGCATTTATACAAAATTTTGGAAAATGGAAACTAGTCTATAGTGTCCAAAATCAGATCATTGGTTGTCTGTAGACAAGTGGGCTGTATTGTTGTGTGGAGAGGGGGATGGAGGGTTTACAAAGTGGCAGGAGGAAATTTTTGGTGGTATGGAAATGTCATCTTGATTGGTGGTGGTTTTGTGGCTGTATGCATATATCAAAACTTATCAAATTGTATAGTTTAAATATCTCCAGTTTTTTTGTATGTCAATGTTTCCTTATTAAAGCCTTAAATTAAAAAATAGAAGTGAGTTTTCTTTGTGTTTTTATGTACTTAAGTTCATTACTAATTTGAGTTGCTATTACTTCTTAACTCATTTTTCCTTTTTTTGACTTAGTTCCTTGAGGTCAGGGTACAAAACATTTTGTACCTAGTATCTATTCTAGGGATTATTGGATGCATCTATAATAAATAACATGCAGTATATTAAAAATCAATGAATACATACTAATTACTATGCACCAACTCTTTAGAAAATATCTTCATGTTTTGTTTGAGGTTAACATGTCCTAGGAATTGGGTAAGGATAAATGAAATGCCAGGTTTGTTTATAAATTTAGAAGTATGTACGAGTATAAACAAAGAAAAAAGTAACCATGTTGTACTAATCTGAAAACCCCGTTTTAATGTCTAGTGTTGGCAAAATTGTTTCTCTGAGAATAACACAACTGACCCCTACTTGGTCTGAGTGTGCCTTAGACTAAATAAACCAATGTGAATGAAGTAAGTCCCCACTTCTAATGTCACAACCTTGAGGGAAATGGACTATTGAGAAAAAGGCTGAATGTGGTTGGGCAAGATAAGAGGCTCTCTAGATGTAATCTAAACAGTTGAAACATCCTAATTTTAGACCAGGAAATGTCCTTTCTTCAGTGGACCAAAATAATGGGACTTGTCTGCATTTTGAAACTCTAGAATTCAGTGCCTGATTTGATTGTTTGATGTGGGTGCATTGAGAAAACTTAGGACGAGCTACTCCCAATTTTTACCCCACTGACATTAATTTCTCTAGGTAGCTCTCAGGAACACAGCATTGTGCTTTGTATGATGGGGTATGAAGAGTTTACGGTCAAATTAGAGAAAGAAAATATTAAATCATGAAAATTGTAGCCAAACAACCAGGAAGTGGTAAATAGCAAAAAGGCAGGGAAGTGAGAGTTCATTGACAGGATCTGTCTTTTGACCTGGGAGGCTTCAGGAAAAATAGGGGTTGGGGGAGAATTTTCATTCAAACAAATGGGATTACAATAGTCTAAGAAGTGGACTAAGGACATTGGGAGGTAGGAGGACAAAGGGGATATGATGAGGGAATTGAAAGGGAAAGAAGAAAGTATTTAACAAAACTAAGCAAATCAATGAAACAAAGCTGTTCAGCAAAAATTCACCTGGTATTTTCAGTTGGGAAGAACAATTTTAAAAAAGGACTCAGTTTTTATTTCCTATTCTTCAAATCAGGATAGATAGATGATAGGTCGATAGTATTTTTGCTTGTTTGTTTTACTTCTTAAATTATATATTACGTACTGGTGTCAAGGAGCTCTTCAATCTAATTTCTGATGCATAACACAGAGGGTAAAGATGATGATACTTTGAAACTAAGTTCACTAATCAAAGTTCTAAATGAGAGGGCTTTCAGTGAAACTATTTGTGGAATAGCTTATGTCAGGTGATTAAAAATTATTCTTGATATCACTGATGTTACATATGTATGTACAAGGGCTGGGTTTGTCCATTATGTTGACACAGGGTCATTAACTGGATTCACTAGTTGGTGTTTTTTCCACCCTATAATTGAATCATATACAAGAACCTAATTCAAACATGATCCTTCACAAAAGTATAAAAGGAATTATGAAAAAGTAGCTACTTACGATGTCTGAATCAGCTCATAGTGAACTATCTCCTGACTAAGCAGAAGAAGTTTAAGCTTATCCAACAATGCATATTTTACAGAACATCCTTATTTGAAGGGAGATGGCAATGTAGAAACTCAACTCCTAAGATAGAATGGCCAGCTTCCTGGGCCTATGAAATTTTGATGTTAGTTTCACATTATGTTTCTGAAATTATCTTCATCTACTCACTACCCTTTGGAATAAGATGACACTTTCATAATAACAGCAAGAATTTTTGTCATTTTGTCACTACAGTAACCTTAAAACCTGAAATAAAACTGATCACTGCTAAAGGAAAACTGTGTTACATTTCACAAGGAATTCAACATTTCCTATGGGTCCCCTAAACTGAGAAATCATCTTCAGAGAAAAACACTTCTCTTTTCTATTACAAAGGATGTAAGTTATAAATTAAATGGAGTGAAGATGATAAGGTCACTTAAAAGTACTTCTGTGATTAAATAATCTATATGGAAATTGTGTTGTGACAGATTTTAATAACTGACACCTTCAGTGTAGAGAATTTTACTGCTGCAAAACTTTCCTATAAAGTTTGGTTTCTCACTCTACCCTCTAAAGAATACTAGAATAAGATGCATACTTATATATGAGAGGAATTCATACAACTTTAGGATGAGAAGCAATCTTGGAGATCACATTGTTCAATGATCTTATTTTACAAATGAGGAGATGTACCTAGAATTTAAGATGAGTTTGATGTTTCAGGAAGATTAGTCTTGCAACATGGACATGACACTAAAGGTAGAGTCCCAAGGGCTGATCTAGATAGGACTGAGTCAGGCTGTGTTGTTTTCTCCAGTGGTTGAAAGTGCATGTTGTCAGAAGGATGACTGAATTGGAGCCCAGGTTATGACAGAGGGAGTAGAGTCTAACATCTGTTCCAAGGGAGCAATGCAAATAAGAAATTTGCTAGAAAATAGACTCTAAAACTGGAAGAGGTCAAAGGAAGAAGACTAATGCTTTTAAAGCAAGAATGCCAAGGACTCCTTATTTTATGTGTTTGGCATCCAGTTTGGAGGCTCAGGTTTGGACTGCAAAGAATCAGTGCAAAAAGAGATTGAATAGACTTGATGGCATGGAGACCCTGGAAAAGACGAATAAACTCTCATTGACCAATTTGGCTCTTCTTTTCTAGATTCATAGAGAACACTCCTTGTTGTTGTCACTTTCCTATTGGGGGAATTTTGGTTACAGCTTTATGATAGGCCTTGTAACAACCAGGAAAGGGGTGTATGGTCTTGGAAGTAGAAAAAGTGGGATTAGAGTCCTGGATCTGATGCTGACCAGACAAATGACCTTGGGCAAATTAAAAATCCTCTTTGTGCTTAATGTTTGTTTTTTTTTCAGTTTGCTAAATGAAGATGACAGTACCCTCTAACTCAAAGGGTTGTTTTGAGGATAATATATGTAAAATTCCAAGCACAGAATATGCCTTCAATAAACTTTTTTGCTATAATGCTAGATTTGTTTCACAAAATTATATTATTTGGAGAAAATACCCTAGCTCTTCTCTTCCTGGTAATAACCTGGTTCATCAATTTAAAATTGACTTTATAATTTACCTCTGAGAGGGATACCACTGTCTCCATGTTCTGGGCCATTTTAACACATTGCTCCAAGTACATGGCTAAAAAGTATAAAGTGATTAGCCAAATCTCAGGGTTTGGGCTATGAATCATATTTTCATCAGTATAACTCTTTGTTCTTCCCATCCAATAGTTTATTTCTACTTGATGACCAGATGCTCAGAAAACACAAAACCAAAGTCAAAAAGGAAGAGAGAGAGTTAAGATGCTACCTTCCTAAGAAAAGCACTAGGGATGCTGAAACTCCCACAAACTCATAATAAGGAAAATTTATTTTCAGAAAATCAAAGATTGATAGTGGTATTATGATGGTATATACACAGCAGCTCCATAGCAGTTTGAAAAAGAGGAAAATTAAATAAAAGGTTATTTGTTGATTATCCTAAAAATACACTTTTTAGTGGCTTCACCAACTTCCAGTTTTGTTGCATCTTTTTTCTGTCTTAAGTTTCCAGACCTGCCATCTGAAGGGATAGTGACAATCTAAATGGTAATCAGTATCCTTGTGATAATAACAGAATAGAATCATTGGGCTGTAAGAACCCAGGGAGATTATCTAATCCAACATTTTAATTTATAAAGAGGAAATTAAAACTGTAAAATTATTGACAATGATGAGAGGTAGTGTAATCTAGACTTTTGGATTTCATGGGCCAGTACATTTTTAAAATTTGGAAGGTGGACATGAGGTTGCTGTTGCTGTTTGTCCTTGGGCTCTATCATCTAGTATCAACATCTCAACATCATACATCATCAATATTTATTTGTTGCAGGGTATTTGGAAAATACTGCTGTAGTTCACTGAATAAACTTTTAATTAAGCTTCAGTAACACATTTTTCATGTGTTACTGAATGTCCCAATAGGGCATCTTTAAGCTTCATTCTAATGCAGGCTTGAACTGACAGGAGCCACTTATATGGGTATAAATTGACTGAGAGGACAGTAATCTGAGATAAAAGAAGTCCTGGATTAAAATCAAGAAACATAATATTCATACAATTGTTTCTTTGTATGGTCATGACTAGAAAAATAAAACCAGCTCTATGCCATAGACAAGTCATGTTACCTCTTTAAACCTGATTTTCATCATGTATAACCAAAAGGAAACCCTCCCACTGATTAAAAAAAAAAAAAAAAGTAGAAGGATTCTGAAGATAATTTGACATTTGGATGAAGAAAATGACATGAAGTAAGTTTCCGAGTTTTCACTCCTTTTAGCCTGGGGCAAGATACAGTCAGAATTACATGGGGCAGCTACACCTCCTATAGAGACTTTCAGTATTTCCCAGAGTACAGAGCTGGGGCAATGGCACTCACTCTAAAGGGGAGGGGAAATATCACAAAGAAAGAGCTGGAGGAGGATAGCAACACATTCTGTGCATATACTCTGCAACTCCCTGACAGACCCCTGAAACATACATGCACAGAGAAGACTGAAAGCAGCCCAGTTACTGATAAAAGAACTGAACTGACATTTGAGATTCTGCCCAAGAGACAGAAATTTCAGTTTGAGTACAATTAAGTTAATTGCCTCCTAAAACAACAACCGAAAAAACCACTATACTCTTTGCAAGAACATAACATAATCCAGAGTCTCCCCAACAGCATTAATAATATCTATAATACAATCTAAAATTACTCAACATATTTTAAAAATCTGGAAAATATGACCCATTCTCAAGGGAAAAGACAATCATTGGAGACCTACAGCAAGGTAACCAATAACCCAAATGTTGGGATTAGTAGATAAGGATTTTAAACTATTATAGCTATGCTCAATGGCATAAAGGAATATGTGCTTTTGAAGAGTGAGAAAAAAGATAAAATGAAGGTGTTCTTTCATTTGTTCAGACAGTCAACATCCACTTTTTCAATGCCTTCTATGTATGAAACATAGTTCTTGCTTTCTTTGAGTTAATTGTCTAGTAGCAGAATAATTCATGGGGTATAATATCACTATAGCTATACTGTTCATAAATATGTTATCCCAAGAGAATAGGAGATAGAGGAGAATGTTTAATAATCACATATATATTGAAAAATCCCAGCCTCACACAGTAGGGATCCAACTGAATTAAAGTCAGTGATATTGATTGACTTCAGAATTTCTATAGGCAGTGTCCACTAAGGCAACTAACTGATGAAGTCATGTCATGACACCTACGGAAAGATAATAATAAAAATAACTGATGAAGTCATGTCATGACACCTACGGAAAGATAATAATAAAAATAACTGATAATAGAAATAGCTCACATTTGTATATCACGCAACAATTTTCAAAATGGCTTGCATTCTTTATTATAAAATTTGAACCTCACAACTTCCCTGTGAAATAGGGAACAAGTACTTACATTATTAGGGTCTATTTGAGAGTAAAAATAGGGAGAAAATATCCACATGGGATTTTTCTTTTCAAAGACAGAATTGGAGTAAGTAAATTGCAAGCATTCACCCAAATCCTTATTTCTAGTGAGCTCTCAGTGGCAATCTAAATTTTATAGGAGTAAAACAAGCTTTACCTGTGATGAAAGTAACAATGAACATTTGTGAATGTCAAAGCATTCTGGCAACTCTCTTTTCCAGAAACCTATCTTAAGAATGAGTTGCTCAGTGATAATTAGAGAGTGAAATGCACCCAGCTTCGCATTTCAATGTTCCTTCCCAATTAGAATGGCATTAGAGTGAAAGTGTAGCCATATAATTGTATGAAGGATAGATCTAATTTTCTCAATGTCACTGCAATATCACCTTTTGGGACTAACAGCACTGAATGATTACGCATATCATTTGGTAATTGTGTTTTTACTCATTCCACACTGGGAGCTGATTTTTTAAAGTGGACATGCAATTAGATTATAAGTGAACACACATCAACGCCCCTCGGAAGATAGCAATATGTCAGCATTAACCCAGCTGCATTTTAAACTGTCAGTGGTGGTATTTGTGGCTTGTCAATATTCAAAAGTGATGAACATAGTCAGGGATTCTGTGCTGGGCCTTTAATAATCAAAAAGAAAGAAAGTGACCAGGAAAATCTGAACTTAGGGATAGTGGCCTTCACAAACCTTGTGCTTGACTGCCTATTGTATATTGCTTTAAAACAAGCTGGGTTAAAGGATCAAGATTAAATGCCCCACCATTGCTACTAGATGATAGTCTTTGAGAGCTGTAGTATGTGTCTTGCTAGAAGATAGCCTATCAGTCTATCTCATAAACTGCAAACAGATAATACCTGGGAAAAGAAGGAGCTCTGAAGTGCCATTTAATCATCACATACATTGCTCGAAATATTTCAGGCCAAGAGTGGAAATTTATACAGCCATCTGCATTTAAATAGCAGTTTCTAAAAGTAAAGTGTGTGGAAGAAGACAAAGTTTAGACTATAAGTTATGGCTTTGAGATCTTTTGAATACTACTGAACTCTGTAATGCACAATCATAAATTACACGAAATACAATTATTTGGTGTGCAGTTGAAGTCTCATTATAATACTCACTAAAGGGAACTTTGTGGACCAATTGTAATACTTGGACTTGGCTGGGATCAATCTCAGGACATTTAAATGAGGGTATTTTTTACATGGGACAAAATGATGAAAAATAATTTTGATTTTCTTATCCTAATAATACAGTAGTTAAAAACCGCATTCTCCCTCAGTATGATGGTGTGTTCACTCCATAGAATGGAAATGCCTGTCCACGACTGCATTCTCATTTCCAGGGTTGTTAATAGGCAGACGAAATGCACCATTCCTGGATAAGATATTGGCCAGAAAGCATAGCCTTGGCATTTCTTGTCTGTTTTTGTGAAGGATTAATTGACTTTTTTTAAAGTTTAAAACATCAACTGCTGTGCTGTATCTCCATGTGCAAGATGGATGTTTTGTGTCCTTGCAGTAGAGTATTTTTTCCCTCCTGTAAAAGCATGGCCTATGGCTTTGGATGCAGTCTTGGGTTGTGTAGGAACGGGGTCTCCTATTGCCCTGGCTTCACTGGTTGGGGTCAAGGCAAACCACACAAAAGGCAGCATCCAGATAGAATTGCAAATTAATTCCAGAGAGACCATCCACATAGAGCACCATTTTATAAGCTCCAGATAGAGCAGACAAATGGAAATATGAAGTAATGGTGTAGCAAAATGGGGAAACCAAATAAATGTGCAAGAATATGAAGCAAAAGGGGAAATAAGAAAGCCTGAGAAATTCCTGAAGTGGAAAGAATAGGTGAAGACATTTACTCCACTTCTGAACTCCTCTTCCTCACTATTTAAGCCACTTTAGGTCTCAGTGTTACAGCTGGCTACATCAATGATGGTCTCACCTGATAGACTATGGATGTCTTGAAAAATGACTGTGATTTATGTATCTATATTCATGAGTTAGGCACAGAATATGGACTCAGTGAATATTTAGAAAATCTTTGAAAATTAGACAATGGTTTCTTCCTGCACCTAGAATATGACCCACACTTCTGACCATGGACTATGACGTGTTTGTCATTCCTGCCTCTTAAATTTTATCTCAATCTGCCATCTTCCTTGTTCAATATACCTGAGTTAAAATAGCTTTTTCAGTTTCCTGAATGCCCCAAGATTTTTGCAGACAAACTGTCCTTTTTGGCTACACTTTCCTGTTCTTCATCTCTTCATATGACTGGGCTTTTTTGTTTTGTTTTGTTTTTTATTTTTGTTTAATATTATCTTTCAGTTCTCAGCTTAAATGATACCCTTCAGATAGGTTTTCAGACTACTCAATATAGAGTATATCTTCTGTTATTTTCTTTCATAGTTTTTATTCTTTTAGGGTGATCAACCATCCTGGTTTACTCTAGAATGAGGGACACAGGCCTTTCAGCACTAAAACTAGGAGAATCTCAGGCAAACCAGGTATATTGGTTAACCCACTTAGAGTACTTAATTATTTAAACTAAATATTTTTTTTACTTGTGCAATAGCTATCTCCTCCATTAAACATTAAGGTCCGTGTCTTTTTTGGTTCAGTGTTGTATATCTTGTACCAATCATAGAACCATATTAAAAGAATGGATGAATGAATGGATGAATGAATGAATCAACAAACCAGATACCTGGAGCTCTGAATAAGAGATTCACATTTGGAGTTAGCTACACAACGTTGAAGTTGTGGGATCTGGAAATCTCCTTGAGTTCTATAAAGAAGTATAGAGAGCTACAGATGCTTTGTTCCTAGATATAGGTGGTGGGAAGAGAGGACATGGCCGGAAGAGGGGTATTGGCCAGAAGAGAAAACAATGATCAAAGGAAAGGATAACCAGAACAGATCATATCATAGAAGCCAAAGAAGTCATTTCAAGAATGAGGTTACTTCTAGGTTTCTTTTGTTCTCATCATTTAATTCAGGGACCATGAATTTATAAAAATTCTTGGCACAGACTGGATTTATAAAAAGGCCATAATGGCCACATGCAGTGTCTAGTTGGAAATGATTATTCTGTCTTGTAAAGAAAGATTTGGCAATTGTGTTCAAAATAAGCAGTGATTTACAAGAGGCTAAAGACAAAAGGAGTTAAAGTGGGTCAAAAGGGTTCCTCCTTCCATCCATCCATCCATCCATCCATCTTTAGCTATCTATAATATAATATATGAGTCAGCAGGAGAGTCATGAGTATGAGCTCCACCAAGAAACAAACTCTTACATGCAGAAATTTTTATACACCAGAAAATGTTGGATTAGAGTAGAAAGAGAATAAGCTAGGGTTGAAATACAGCCCCTAGATTTATAGAACATCAGACCAAATCTAATCCATGATGCTTTTTTCTTGCAGATTACTGGGTCCTAGTGAGAGTATTAGAAATGCAAAGAAATTTAGATACCCTCTAGGCTGTTTTTCCCAAGAAAGCTATCATTAGGGAGCCTCCACCCCAAGATATTGTAAAAAAGGATTCTTGGTTAAAATCATTTGGAAAATGTTGCATGGTAATTGGGTATTCATAAGATAAATGTGATAAGGATCACATTTTGAGAAATTTATCTACGGTTTCCTTTCTTGTATCTTCCAATTTTTCCCCAATGAATCAGGTAGTATGCTAACTGTCTCAGAGAGGATTGTGCATGTAGAAAGCTGAAATAACCCATAGAGGAAGGAAGGCTTGGAATTATTGTGAAAAGAGGCTCATTTCCTTGAGAATTCCCTGAGGCTCAAAGAAGTGGTGACCCCTCGAGGGAATGGCTGTGGGTAAGTCTAGGCAGAAGAGACCATACACATACTTGCAAAGGTTCTTGTGCTGCAGGCATGGCGCAAAAGCATGAAAGAGCCTGTTGTGTAGACCAAGGGTTAGCAAACAAAGGCCTGCAAGCCAAATCCAGTCCACCACCTGTGTTTGTATGGACCAAAAGCTAAGATTGGCTTTTACATTTTAAAGTGGTTTAAGAAAAAAAAAGAAGAAAATTTTGTACATAAAAATGCACAAATATGTAATTTGGATTTCTATGTCCATAAATAAAGTTTGCTTGGAACACAACCATACTGATTTGTTTAGTGTTGTATATGGCTGCTTTTGAACTACAATAACAGAATTGAGCAATGGCAAAATTAAGTAGTTTATTACAATATGGTTCAAATGTCCTGCAAATCCTAAAATATTTTCTCTCTAGCCCTATATAGAAAGAGTGTGCTGATCTCTGATATAGACAGCTCCAGAAGCAAACTTCGTGAACTGATGACCTAGGCCCAAATGGGCTACCCACATCCTTTGCCTACGAAGATTCTTGAACCAAGATGCCCAATACAACTAAAGAAAAGATTCTCATCCATGTGGCAAGATGGGGGTCTATAAAGTATAGAATTTTGTTGTACACCAGAGTTGGTGACTGAGATTCATATCCATTAAACATGTTAAGATGTTAAAGGCTCTGGAAATCTTTGACCAATAAATGTATTTAACTTTATTGTAGTGTTTTCCAAATTTAATTAATCATAAATTTTTTTGTTAGACCAATTAATGTCCTATGAAAGTACTGTTCTAAAGAACACACTTTGGAAAATGCTGCTATATTCCAATCTACACGAAATTATGAGAACCAGAGGCTGCCAACTTGGACAAGTTCATAAAACCAGTAAATAGCACAACCCGAACACTGTCTTTCTGAATCCAATGTTTCCTCTAGCATATTTTTAAGCCATTACACATCATTTTGATTTATGTAGTCCAATAACTGTCAAACCAGATATTTGACAGATGTGATAGGGATTTTTGAACTGACTTGACTGGGTTTTTGACTGGCAAATCAGTCAAAGCTATGTGGTTTTCATGGGATACATCAAAACTCACAAACTGTAGGGTTTTGAGTGAGACCCCATTTTACAAACTTTTCAAGCATTTTGAATAAATTGATAAGTCAATCCAATGTAAAATGAAGTTCTGCTAAAAAAAAATAAACTGGATTTTGAATTTTGATGAAATTGGCCATCTGCTTAAACTGTCAGGACAATTCAGGCAATGTCAGAAAGACAGTCTAAGATAATTTCTGAGGGTAAACAGAACATTTTTAAGTGAGGGAAATTTTTAATTCTCTGGTATCAGGCAGGAAAGGTATAGACTTAGTCAATTTTGTGCCTTCAAAGCCATCTCTTTGGTGAAATTGACAAATTGGTTAGTTTCATCAGTTTCAGCCTCTGCCAATTTCAACAGACTGGAATAGTCACACAGGCACATCAATTTCAGCCCTAGAAGCTTTTCTTGTTTGAAACTGACAGGAACTAAAATGAAGGGAAGCCAAAGTGTCAAGTTGTCCTTAGGCTTTGGGAGGGACTGGTATTGAGTGACCTCTTTGGCCGGCCTGGCCTTCCCAGACTGTGTCTGCTGGCTTGACACTTTGATTTCTGCACAAAGCTGCTGCCCCTAGGATCCTGTAATGAAGAAGACACACAGGCATAGAAAGGCACTGAAGATTATTTCTCATCTCTTTGGTCCACTCAGCCTCTTTCTTTACTTCCCACATTATTTATTTTCCTTCTTTCTTCTTTCACAAATATTTATTGAACTCCTGTAGGAGGTATTTTGCTAAGTGCCAGGGATATAATAATAAACAACAAATACCCAGTTTCCTCCCCTGTGGCACTTAGAGTTTAGGGAAGGTTAAGAGACATTAAATGACAAGTACCTATAAATGCCAATGTGATAAGTGCTATGCAGGAAAAATACAGGATGTTTTGATAGAAAATAACATGTCCCTTATCTAGAGCAGGGTATTTAGGAAGCTTGAATGGAGTCTTTAGATTGTTCATGCTGCCTTGGCACAAACATAATTTCCAGAGTTTTAACATAAAGTGCCAGTCCATGTTCATTGTCCTTCCTTTGATGGCTGTAAGAAAGGAGTGGCACAGCCAACCTTAGCATTCCAATTCAGTCGTGAAAATGGTAAGAAAAATAAGGTCTAACGTTTCTTAATCTCATTGTCTTGACTGCCTTAACAGCCAAGGCTAATAAACCATTTGGCAATTCAATTAGTTTACTGGACAAAGATCTGGAAAGGGCTGATCTTATCAATGCTACAATTTCATTTTAAACTCTGTTTCCGTTTCATTCTCATTTTGAGGTTTCACAGTTGTCTGCATTTCAGAATTGGAACATAAACAAACTTGGGTTTAAAAAATATAAAAGAAAAAAAGAAACTAGCCTGATATATGAAACTCCCCAGAGCACTGGTATTTCCCATACCTAATGTGCTATGTCTGTCTAAACTGACCCACCCATTCAGGTTGCCTCTTTATAATTTGTGTTTTATTCCTCTGAATGAAGAGAGGTAGGTGAGTGTACTCTCATAGCCTTCTTGAAACTCTCATTTGTTTGAGAGCTAATTTGTTATGTTGAAAATTCTCTTCATCAGTGTCCCCTTCCATCCCCCATGCTGAGAGTGTATGGCCCTTGGTAACCTTAATGTATGCACAGCATCTGTATTCAAATAATTTATTCATGGGCTGAAAATGCTAATCCCAGTTTGGGGTGGAGAAATGTTTACTTGGTCACTCACACTCTGTTAGGCTGAGGCATTGAAGAGAGGGTCACTCACACACGGCTGTCCTTCCCCCGTACAACTTTCGGAGCTGTGTATTGTAAGCCATTTTATCAAAGAGCCACGTGTAGCAGTCTGTGAGGATGTATTGGGAATCAGCTAATGGACAGAAAGTACCTGCTCCGACACATTAATTCCCTTCCCTGTCAGCCCGCATCATTGTCGAGCAGGCATGATGGGAAGCAAGGTCCCATCTCACCCTGGCACCTGCTGCTTTTCCATCTGCTGAGCACAATCGCTCCTTTGATTGCCCATTTTTCAGCCTAATGGCTTATTCCTTCTCTCTTTGTAAAGTTTTTACATTTTTTATTGTGATTTTAATAGTCATTTAAAAATTTTCTCATCTCTTTTGGGCACACCAAGAATGTTGATAAAAGAATAACATAAATAATATTCTAAACCGTGCCCAAATTGAGATCGCTCCAA
>JAQZBX010011439.1:0-42699 GCA_029593785.1 Cabassous unicinctus
AAAAGATCATTTCAACATATAATCAATATAAAGAAATGTAATGAGATAGTTCAGGGGTTTTTTCATATTGCTCTCCTAACTCTGGTGTATAGCTTTTTCTTACAGCACATCTCAATTCAGACTAGCCACATTTCAAGTGCTTAGTAGCCACATTAACTCTATTAAATCATATGTGTGTATATTTTTTGACCTGTTTTTTTAAAGAAGATGAAGACTTGCTCTTTGATTTTTCTGTAACTGTTTTAAAAATAAGAAATAATGTAAGTAATGTAGAACAATTCTGCAGAAGGTGAGGAAAATTATCAAGGAAACCACATTTTTCTCCTATATAGTAATATCCTTGACTGCTCTCTAGATATATGAAGGAATCCCAGTACTGAATTGTTGGGGAGCACTCCCACTAGGAGGAAGAGCTCTTCACAAGTGAGTTTCTTGGGGTTTAAGACATTCTTTTTACCTGTGTCTCAAAAACAAGTGCTACTTCTTGACCGTGATCAATAATAGAGGCCTTATAATATAGACACTTAATTTTATTAATTCTATTCTCCGTTATCCTTGAGTGTATTCATCTTTTAAGGATAAAACTTTTTACTTAAAGCATCATAATCTATTAGGTAATACAAGTATCCAACTAAGGACAAATCAGTGCAATATTTTAATTCCAGTAACTTTTTTATTTTAACTTTAGGGAGTTGGAAACTCAGTTGTTGGAACAATGTACGGTTGACGCAAGTGCTGCTAAAGAACAGAGCCTTCCCTCAGTGATGGGTAAATCATTTAAGCTGTTTTACACTCTTTTCATTTCTTCAACTTACATTTCTTTCTTTGCTCCATTGGCTAGTTATTCTCTTCCCCCCACACACACACCGCTCTTATGATACTACTCTAGTTGTAAGGTCACCAATGAGCTATTAATCACCAAATCCAGTAGTTCAGTCATCCATCTTTTCTAGAACTTTTGACATTGTGCATCACCGTATACTTCTTGAAATTCCTTCTCCGTTGGCTTTCAAGACTCACTTCCTTTCTGGTGTTCTGTTATTTCTCTGAATACTCCTTCTCAGTTTCCTTTGCCCTTACCTTTACTGTTGGTATTTTTCTAGGGATCTGTTTTTTGTTCCTTTTTTCTTCCTACTGGCTTGTTAAAGGGGATTTCATCTCCTCCCATGACTTCAGCTGCATCTGCATACTGTTGACTCCCAAATGTATCACTGGGCCTGACCCTCTGTCTGAACTTGATATTCCTATTACAATTCATTAGATATAAACATCAGGGTGTCACATAGGCACCTCAAAGACTTCAAAAAGTAAACACATTATCTCTTCCCCTATACTTATTTCAACTAATCATTCTTCTCCCCTGAGCTGGCTCCCTTTTCTGTTTGCTTGTTCTTTTTAAAGATTTATTTTATTTATTTATCACCCCCTTTGTTTTTTGTGCTTGCTGTCTGCTCTCTATGTCCATTTGCTGTGTGCTCTCTGTGTCTGCTCATCTTTTTTTTAGGAGGCACTGGAAACCGAACCTGGGACCTCCCCTGTGGGAGAGAGGCACTCAGTTGCTTGAGTCACCTCAGCTTCCTGCTTTGTTGTGTCTCTCATTGTCTTTCCTCTTTGTGTCTCCTTGTTGTATCATCTTGTTGCATCAGCTCGCCATGTCTGCCCCTCATGCCAGCTCGTTGTCTTGCTCGTCTTCTCCAGGAGACACTGGGACCCAAACCTGGGACCTCCCATGTGGTAGGCGGGAGCTCAGTCGCTTGAGCCACATCTGCTTCCCTGCTCTTTCTTTTGCTTGTTGTTTTTGCTCACTGTCTGTTTGTTTTCTTTAGAAGGCACCAGGAACTGAACCCGGAACTTTCCATGTGCGGGGTGGGGGCTCAACTGCTTGAGCCACATCTGTTCCCTGCTCATTTGTTTTTGCTCATTGTCTGCTCGTTGTTTTTACTTGTCATCATCTCATAATTTTTTTGCTCATTGTCTGCTCGTTGTTTATTTTTTTGTTTTGTTTTGTTTTTTCTTTAGGAGGCACCTGGAACCAAACCCAGGACCTCCCATGTGAGAGACGGGCACTCAACTGCTTGAGCCACATCTGCTCCCCTCAACTAATCATTCTTAGATAAAAATAACAATGCCCTCCTAAACTCACATTTTAGAAAACTGGGAGTTATCAAATCCTTTCAGTTCCCTCAGAAATTCTCTCTCAGATTTCATCTCTCTTTTCCATCTTCTAGGCCTTGATTATTTCTTGCTTGCGTTATTACAGGAGCCTACTCTATAGACTGATTAAGTCTGTTTCATACTGTTGTCAGTGTATTAGTCAGCCAAACAGGTGGTGATACAAAATACCAGAAATCTGTTGGCTTTTATAAAGAGTATTTAATTGGGGTAGAAGCTTACAGTTACCAGGCCATAAAGCATAAGTTACTTCCCTCACCAAAGTCTATTGCCATGTGTTGGGGCAGGATAGCTGCTGATGTTTGCCAAGAGTTCAGGCTTCTTGGGTTCCTTTCTTTGCAGGGCTCTGTCTCTCTCTGGACTCAGCTGCTGTCCTCACTTCACAAAGCCATCTGTAGACTATCAGGCAAATGGCTCTGTCTCTCTCCCCGGGACTACTCTCTAATACTCTGTGTTCTTCTCCTCTGTATTCACTTCCGGGGGTCCAGCTCAAAAACTGCCAACTCTGTCCTTTGCCATGTCTTTTCTCTGTGAGTCCGCACCCAGCAAGGGGCGGGAACTCAACACCCTATTGACGTGGTCCAATCAAAGTCCTAATCATAATTTAGTCAATTAAAAGTGATACCTCTGACCAGTTTACAAACATAATCCAATAACTATTTTTGGAATTCATAAACAATGCCAAACTGCTGCAGTCATGAATAACTTTCCACAAAATAAATGATTACATTCCTCTTTTGCTTAAAAATGTTCGCTGGTTCCTACAAGGTAAAATTCAAATTATCTGTTTGGTGCATATGTTTCTTCACAATCTGACTTTAGCTTCTAAGCCATAACTCATTAAACTCCACCCTTCGCACCGTATTTCAACTAATAGTAAATTTCTTACACTCTTCAGGCACTGAGTCTTCCACAACCATGTGCTTTCACTTATTTTATTTCTTTATCCAAGATGTTTTTCTTTGCAATACCTTGCATTGTTGTGAAACAGTTTAATGATTAAAGAGCATCCTCAAAATATTACTACTAACCAAAGTATCTTACATGTGGTGTATTTTCCCCCCAGCCCACCCTATTATTGTTATTATTTTTCATATCATTTATACATGAACATGCATAAACAGTAAGTGTATAGTAAAAGTTGTGAACTTACAAAGCAAACATGAATAACATCATACAGGGGTCCCATACATCAACCCACCACCAACACCTTGCATTGTCGTGGGACATTTGTTACAAATTATGAATGAATATCGTCAAAACTACTAACTGTAGTTCTTATCTTACGTTTGGTGTATTTTTCCCCCAACCCACCCTATTATTATTTGTTAAATATATTTTTATGACCAAAGTTGTAAACTTACGAAACAATCATGCGCATTTGCAGAATTCCCATATGGCAACCCTCTATCAACACACCACACCATGGTGGAACATTTGTTACAGATTATGAGATAATATCATCAGACTATTACCAGGTCTGTAGTGTACATTTGGCACACTTTTTCCATCCTCCCCCATTATCAACACGGTACATCTTTGGCATAGATGCATGAATATTACATTACTGTTAACCACAGTCCATAAGTCACTCCAGTTGTGTTTTTCCCATGCTTTTCCACATTCCCACCACCCTGCAATAGTGACATACATCTGCTCTTGCTCACAAAGGACACTCTTGGATCTGTACCATCAACCACAATTCTGGGTTTACTTTGTTATTCAGTCCCTAGATTCTATAGCCTTCTTTCAATTGGCATTTACATCCCTAGACTAACCTTTTCAGCCACATTTCCATTTATAAAATAGCTGTTTCTCACTATAATGTGTTACCATCAACTCTATACATTTCCACACTTTTATAATAAAGTTAATTAAAACTTCTACATACATTAAACATCAGTAGTCTATGTCAGTCCTCGTCTTATCTCCTTTAAGAATCTACCACCTACTCCCAGGTCTTGAAGATGTTTTCCTATATTTTCTTCTAGAAGCTTTATGGGTCTTGCTATTATATTTAGGTTTTTGATCCATTTTGAGTTAATTTTTGTATAAGGTATAACATTGGGGTCCTCTTTCCTTCTTTTGGCTATGGATATCCAGTTCTCCCAACACCATTTGTTGAATGGACTGTTCTGCCTGATCTGGGTGGTTTGACAGGCTTGTCAAAAATCACTTGACCATAGATGGTAAGGGTCTGTTTCTGAACCATCAATTCGGTTGTTTGTTTGTTTTGTTACTGTATGCATGGAATATCTTTTTCCAGCCTTTCATTTTCAATCTATTGGTATCCTTGGGTCTAAGGTGAGTCTCTTGCAGACAGCATATAGGACGCTCATATTTTCTTGTCTATTTTGCCAGTCTGTGTCTTTTGATAGGGAGTTTAATCCATTAACATCCAGTGTTATTACTTTAAAGGCAGTTCTTATTTCACCCATTTTGACCTTTTTATCTGTCATATTTTATTTTCACCACTTTTTTGAGACTTTTAGTTACTTTTAATGATAAAATCTTCATTTCTAGACACTCTTCCAAGCCTCTCTCTCCTGTTTATTCTTTTCAGGCTGTAGCACACCTTTTAGTGTTTCCTGCAAAGCCCGTCTTTTGGTTATAAACTCTCTCAGTTTCTGTTTATCTGTGAATGTTCTAAACTCACCCTCATTTTTGAAAGACAATCTTGCTGGATATAAGATTCTTGGCTGGAAGTTTTTCTCTTGCAGTATCGTAAGTATATCATATCACTGTCGTCTTGCCTCCGTGGTTTCTGATGAGAAATCAGCACTTAATCTTATTGGGTATCCCTTATGTGTTATGCATTGCTTTTCTCTTGCTGTTCTCAGAATTCTCTTTGTCTTTGGCATTTGACATTCTGATTAGTCTGTGTCTCGTAGTTGTATCTATTCGGATTTATTTGGATGGGAGTACGTTGTGCTTCGTGGACACAGATATCTATGTCATTCAATAGGATTGGGAAATTTTCTACCATTATTTCTTCAAATATTTCTTCTGCCCCTTTTCCCTTCTCTTCTCCTTCTGGGACACCTATGACACATATGTTTACAGGTCTCTTGCTGTCATTTAGTTCCCTGAGACCTTGTTCAATTTTTGCCGTTCTTTTCTTCATCTCTTCTTTCGTATGTTCGCATTCAGAGGCCATTTCTTCAAGCTCACCAATCCTTTCTTTTTCCTTTTCAGATCTGCTATTATATGACTCCAGTGTATTTTTAATTTCATTTATTGTGCTTTTCATTTCCGTAAGATCTGCTATTTTTCTATGTATGCTTTCAGATTCTTCTTTCTGTTCATCCAGTGTCTTCTTAATATCCTTGTAGCTGTTTGGCAATTTGATGTAATTATGAATTCCAAAAATATAATTGGTCATGCTTGTAAATTGATCTGTTAATCTGTGCATGATTAAGTTATGATTAGGGTGTTGACTGGGCCACATCAGTAGGGCGTTGAGCCCCACCCCTTGGTGGGTGGGGAATCGAATATAAAAGGCAAGGCAAAGGACAGAGGGAGCAGTTTTTGAGAAGCAGTTTTGATGTTGGAGTTTTGATGTTGGAGAGAAGGCCCCAGGAGAAGTGAGCCGTTTGCCTGATGGTCTACAGCTGACCTTGTGGAGGAACCAGAGGAGCTAAGCCCAGAGAGAAACACAGCCCTGGGAAGAGTGGAACCCAAGAAGCCTGAACCCTGGCAAATGTTGGCAGCTGTCTTGCTCCAACACGTGACAATGGACTTTGGTGAGAGAAGAGACTTAACGCTTTATGGCCTGGTATCTGTGGACATCTACCCCAAATAAATACCCTTTATAAAGACCAACCCATTTTTGGTATTTCACATTAGCACCCCTTTGGCTGACTAATACAATCCTTAATCTCTTTAGCCATCTCAGTGAATTTATTGGATTTGTTTGAACATCTATGATTACTTGTTTCAACTCCTGTATGTCATCTGGAGGCTTATCTTTTTCCTTTAACTGGGCCATGTCTTCTGTTTCTTGGTGTGGATTGTAATTTTTTATTGGTGTCTTGGCATCTGGCTTACTGGATGTATTTATTCTGAGTGCAGTTTCTACTTTAGTTTAGGTATTTCTTGCCCTTTCTCCCTTGCTGGTTATGTAGTAGGAGCCAAGGATGTAGTTGGTGCTGTAAGCTGTGGAGCCTCAAGTTGCCCTCATTGCTCCAGGGACCAGTGAAGCTTCTTCCAACTTTCTCCTTTGCCAGGGATAGGGACAGAGCCACAGCCTTGTGTAATAATCTAAATCACGCAGGCCTAGACTGTGTTGCCCAGAAAACTGATGAAGCTTCATGCCCCTTTCTGCCTTGCCTGGGGCGGGGATGTAGCTGCAGGTGTGGGTAGCAATCTATACCGTATGGGTCCAAAATGACTGCAGTTGCCCCATTAGACTTCTGACTCTTCAGTCTGTGCCAGCCATTCAAATGTACCTGCAGTTACCCGGAAAGACTGGTGCAGGGCCTACCTGCTAGAGGTGGGGCTGAAGCCTAGGCTAGGGCTGCAGGCCGATCTGGGTGAAAGAAGCTGGTCCCTACCTTCAGTGTGGTTTTCAGTCAGCCCAGCTTCCCCTCATGCCGGGGCCAGGGTCAAAATGGTGGCTACCAGCCTCTTTCCGACTTGGACAAATTCAAACTTGAGCTGTTCTTAGGGTTATACTTTAGCCAGTCGAATTTACTAATCAGTAGCTGGAGTCGGTGGCCAACCGTCTCTTCTCCCGTGTTTGGGAAATGGAGCTTCCAATTTCAGCCACAGAATAGCTCCTGAGGCGGCTTGCACTGCCAGAGTAGGATGATAACCGGCTTCCATGGCATGGCCTGTAATTTCCCGGAGAGGCTGGTGCAGGTCCCTCCAGCTTCTTGCCTGCCAGAGGTGGGGCTGGGGCTTAGGCTAGAGCTACAGTCTGAACTGGATGGAAGAAAGCCAGTCCCTACGACTGTGATTTTCAGTCCGCCCTGCTTCCCCTTGTGCCGGAGCAGAGTTAAAATGGCGGCTACTGGCCTCTTTCTGACTCGGACAGGTTCAAATTTTAGCTGTTCTTAGGATTATACTTTAGCCCACCGAATTTACTAATCAGTAGCTGAAGTTGGTACCCACCTGTCTCTTCCTCCCTAATTTTGGAAAGTGGAGCTTCCAATTCCAGCCACGGAATAGCTCCCAAGTCGGCTTGTGCCACCAGTGGAGGATGGGCACCAGCCTCTGTGGCGTGGAGTGCTCTACTTAAGAATTTTCTCTGCAGATGGGCAGTCTCCTTCTTCCATTCCTTCAAGAATGTTGCAGGATGCTCTTCTGGTCTCCTGGAACCCCCAAACAGGTGCTTTAGATAGCTCTGCGTGATACTATCTGCCCTGTAGCTTGAACTAACTCTAGGAGCTCCTTACTCTGTTGCCATTTGCTGGTTTTCCCCTTAATTGTTTTTTTGATCTGTAGCACCTAGAGCATTTGTACCTAGGCACTGAATAAATGTTGGAAAGAAAAAAGACAGGTTTTTAGTACATTTAACCTTGTTTATCATGTTGTTTTCCTATTGTTTCTTATTGATTTTTTTTTTTTCGTGTCCTCATTGCTAGAGCAGATATCATGCAGTGGGTTGGCTTAAGCAACAGAAATTTATTGGCTCATCGTGTTGGGGCTAGGAGAAGTCTAAAATCAAGGCCATCAGCAAGCTGATACTTTCTCCCTGAAGACTGGCATTCTGGAGCTGGCTGCCAGTGATCCTTCATCCTTGGTTCCTCTGTCACATAGCAGTACACATGGTGACCTCTCCTGGCCTAGTCCTTTTCTTCTGGGTTTCCTTGATGTTCAGCCTTGCTCCCTGTGGCTTTCTCTCTGTCTGAATTTCTTTCTGTTTGTAAAGGACTCTAGTAATAGAATTAAGACCCATCATCATTGAATTGAGCCACACCTTAACTGAAGTAACCTCATCAAAAAGTCCTACTTAGAATGGGTTCATACCCTCAGGAATGGATTAAGTCTAAGAACATGTTTTTCCAGGGTGTATAGCTCCAGACCACCACAGTAGTTAGGACAGTAACATTCTTCGTTCTGTAGATCAGATTGTAACTTTTCTATTCCAGATAAAACTTAAAAACCCTTTTGATATGTCTTGATGACAATTTATAAAAGGTCTCCAAAGGTAATAAGTGTGGTGTAGCATCTCCAGATTTTTTTAGGAAAGGTCTTTTTTAAAACATTTACTTAAAATTTCTGAACTATATATTCTTCTTGGATACCCTTTCTTAATCCTCCTCTCATACACTCCCAAAATCTGAGTCTGTTATAGTTAGCCTTGCAGTCCCACTCTTTGAGAAGTTAAATCATATCACCATATGCTGAAGCACCCACTTAGCAGCATGAGAAACGCAAACACATTTAAAAATACCTCCTTAGCAAAGACTAGGTGGAAGTCTTGAATATACTTGGCTATCCTTAAGTGAATTTTGAATGAACCTCTTTCATTTAGTATTTAGAACATAGTTCAAAAACAAATGAATATGTTATAGAAACTTAGCATTTAGAATGGCTAATTTAAGTACATTAATTTGAAAAGAATACAGCTTAAAATAAATTTCACACCAAAATGCTGTACTTCTTATTCTCATAAATGATCTGAAATTTAAAAATGATTTTTCAAAACCAGAGCTGATGAATCCTTCTTGGTTCTTTTCTTCACTTGTGAAGTTTAAATAGTTTGTGATTATTCACTAAGATTAAGGAGCCCCTTCCCATAGAAGCATCTACTCCTAGCCAAAATAAACACTTTGTTTTCAAGCCTGTCTTACATGTTGCCCAAAGAAAACTGTACTTCATACTACCACACGCTGGATATTTTATTTCATTATTCCTAGAGAGCTCATAATAGTTGTACAATGTTACAGTTTTTAGCACTTACTCTCAAATTGTAGGCTCTTATCATCAGTTCCATTTCTCTTATCTATCTGTAGCCAGGTTTAAATCTTTTTAGATATCTTTATCCTCTTGTGAGATAAATTTTAAAACTGAAGAATAGGCATTTCCAAACTTTTGAGCATACATTGGCCCCCCTGGTGAAAAAAAGTTTTAGACTTGTGGCTTCAATAGGTATGTTTGTTTATCTATAAACTGTATGTGTACTATTATTACTCTTGTGAAATGAAAGTAAGAATTTGGAAAGGATGAGATAATAAAGGTAAAAGAATAAATATTTTGAAACTCATGCTTATTAGTGGTAAAAAATATTTGCTCCTTATTAAATATGCTTTATTTTTTTTTTAATCATGATATGACATTTTGAAAGTGTGGTTTTAAGTTTTAATTTATTTTAATATTTAGTTTTAGTGACAGTGATAACTTAAAGATATAGCTGACAAGATGTGTAGATACAGGTCGAAGAAGTGCATGATTATGTTTATTAAATCATGGTTCATTTTTCAACTATAAATTTTTATCTTCCATGATACAAATGATTTGTTCTTGATAATCAGAATATTTTTACATATTTAACAATGGGTTAAAAATTCTTAGAAGATTCTTAATTTAGGTTAGAAAATTTTCTTTCTGATTCTAACTCAAAAAACGAGATTTTACAAGATCATATAACAATGCTCTCCTTAGGTTTCTTTGAATAGGTACTTTCTCCCTCATTTTTCAAAATGTTCTCTTCACCTGGAAGGAAAAGATTAAAAGTCTGCATCATTTTTGAAAATATATATCATGTTAGAATATTACTGACTGCCATTTGTTATTAAAGGAAAGATAAGCAAATTTGGAGCATCACTTTTGTAAAAGAAAATAAATAACTTGTCTTTAAGCTACACAGTTCTTCCAAGTATTTTGCCATAAGATAACTTGCAAATCTTTTTATGGTGTAAAAGATCTTCTTGCTCAATTCTATCTATTGTAAATTATCCTACTATATATTAAAATTTTTATAAAATTTATGAGTGTATGACACCCTGTAGCACTTTGTACACGTCTGGCTTCAATTTCTGTGCTTTGGCTTGTTTTTGAATTATGAAGTTTCTTTCCTAAAAGCAAAGCTAAATTTTCTGTGTGGCTTTGTAAATAATTTTAATAGTTATAGTTTTTAAACTTCTGCTGAAATGGAAAATGGCAGTGAGTGCAATTTAATTGGCTGTTTCTGTTTATTATCAATCTTCTATAATTCTAAATAAAATTTCTGTTTTAGGTTCAGTTCCGGAAGGTATCTTAGAGGACATTAAAGGTAAAGCTTTATCCTAAGTTCCCATTTTTGTCCTTTTTATCCTTAAATATTAGTTTGGAGGGCATGTGTTTCTAAATATATAGACACAGAGTATATTACATTTATAATACAATAGCCTAATAATATTTAATATATAGAGAGTGGAATAAGGTAAATTAAAAATTTTAATATTTCCTCAGACTTATGGAAGCTTTTGGCATTATTCATTATGTGTTATTTTTGAAGCTTCTTCCCAATTATAGATGGCATATACAGGATTACTAGGGAACTAGGTAGTTTGCACAGTGTGAAACAATTAAATTGCTTAAGAGAGCCACTGGTTTGAGTTTGTGTAATGTTTTCCTCCCTAGTTTTTCTTTACACATTTTTATAAGGTTAGTCATTTTGCTGATGATTCAGAAATTTTAGAACTTGGCCCAAAGTATTTTAGATTTACTTTAATAAGATATATTACTTCTTTTTTTCTAGAGTTCATTTTTATAATAATGTTCAAATTGGGTTTTCTGGCATTTTGATTCACTACAAGGAAAAGCATTTAAAATATAATTTCATGTTCTTCAGTACTTAGTCATGTAAAATTAACATTCTAGAAGATTTTCTAGGGAATTAGACAATAATGGAAATTAGAGCTAAATGGGACATGGAGATAATGTAGTACAGTTGGGGGCCCTGAAATATTAAATGATATGTTCAGTGTCACACAGGAATTTAGGGTTAGAGCTAGAGCTTGCTCTTCATAATATTACTTACTTATGTGGTATAATTACGTAATATCTTTTCAATTATTGTAAAATTTCAGTCATTTGTACATGCTTATTGCAACAGCTTAAATATTACAGAAATACTGCAAGTAAAATCATTATGTTTCCTTTCTATTTTCCAATCCTATCCTTCATGATACCACCATTGTTGACTATTTGGATTGTATCTTTTCATAATGGTCTCCAATTTGTGAAAAGATGTTTAACTTTCCCATTAGTCAGGGAAATATATGAGACTGGCAGGAATTTGAAAAATAAACATTTGGTGTTGGTGAGATTGTGGAAAAATGAATACATAGTACTATTTGTAAGGATGACAAACTAACCTCTTTGGAAAACAGTCTTGCATGTTGATTAAAATTGAAAGTGTGCCTCCTATATAAAAAGGGAGGTGTTGAATGAAGTTTGGTGACTTAACAATAAGGAATATCATAAAGCTATAATAAAGAAGAAGCTAGATGTATTAATTTAGAAGGATGTCCATAATAATTTTGTTAACGAAAAAAGTGAGTTACTAAATATCTACAGCATGAACCCATTTCTGTTAAAAACAAATATCCAACACACACACACATTCATTATATTACTTATTTATATAGTTTAAATACCTAAATTTTGTTCAGTTATTTAAAAATTCTTAAGTGTAATTTATGTGTTCTTGGATTTTTTATTTAATTTGTTTGCTTTAATGAGGGTACCTACCTCTGCAAAGGTAGAGATAGGTATTTACCATGCTTAGATGGGAGGATTTGAATGAAATGTAAAATACATATATAGTTTTAGCACTTGGCTCACTGTCTAGCATATTGTAGATTCTCAACAAATGTATTTTGAATTAGTGAATGAAAAGATGTATGTGTGTGTATAAGTAATTCAACCAAATCATTGGATTTTTTGCATTCAACATAAATTTTGTATCTACTTTTAAAAAAACTATTCCTTAACTTATTTCTGAAAATAATTGAAGCAGCATATTATAAAAGATATTTTTCAACAAAAAGAATCTTTAGAAGAATAAATGTTCAAAAGTGTATACAAAAAGTGATACAGTAGAATAAAAGCAGTAGTGTTGGGCTGCACCAAGGAAGGAGAAAATAATCCTGCCCAAAACCCATGAACTGAGGAGTGTTAATGCAACTGAGAGTAAAATTTATCTTTGTGTTCTGACCAAGCAAGATTTGAAAAAAAAAAAACAAAAAAAAACCAATCAGCTATAGAAAGAGGAGGGGGATAAGTAGACCTGGTTCAAAGAAAAATGGTATTCAATTAGAATAACTGCATTTTCATGATGCTGACATTTATTTTTAATATAAGACCCTTTATATAAGAATTATCAAAAAACATAATAGTGTCTTTAAAGATAGTTTTTTTTTTTAATGTGGTTTTACAGAAGATGCACTTGTATATTAAGCCATGTCTTGTGACTCAGTGATTGAAGAAGGCAGCGTTTTTATTTGTAAATAAATTATCACAAACCAACTAAAGATATGAGTAGAATTTGTAAAACCCAAAGGAATGTTGGTTAACATGTCCTTTTGAATAGGTTGACTTGAATCAGTTAATTACAAACCATAACAAAGTCCCCTTTTTCTTCCTTTGTTAAGTGCGTACTTGCTTTGTAAGTGATCTGAAACGTGGACTGCAAATCCAAGCAGCAAAATTTAACATTGATGGGAATACTGAGGTAAGTTGAAAATAAATGTATTTTCTTTTTTTAGAGGATATAACATGTGTAGACTTAAGTTTATGATATTTATATTTCAGCGTCCCACACCACCCCCGAATGTTGATTACCCATTAGATGGAGAGAAGATTTTACATGTCCTTGGATCAATAAGGTTAGAAATGAATTTTTTATGAGCAAAATAATGAACTAAAATAAATTTTTGGCTTTTAAAAAATACTTACATAAGCTTTTACTTCAGTATTGATGATTTAACAGTCATGGTGGTTTTCATTAAGTCTCATCTTTTCATGATTAATTTTTTTACTCAGCTTTTAAAATTTTTTTAACTTAAAAAACATTCTTTCCTGTTTATCAGAGTAATTGAGAATTAATTTAACTAATAAAATAACCATTCTTTGAGATGGAGCAAGAAATATGAGTCTTTAAAACAGGGGTCTGCACACTTTCTGTGAAGGGTCAGATAATAAATATCTTAGTCTTTGTGGGCCATATGGTCTCTTTGCAACTACTCAATTCTTCAGTTGTAGTGCAAAAGCTGATTATTTAGACAATACATAATGAGTGAGCATTGCTATATTCCAATAAAACTTTCTTCACAAAAACAGTCAGTGGGCTGGATTTGGCTCACAAGCCATAGTTTTCTGGCCCCAATATAACCTTTCCTTATTAGAAAAAATGCACTGTCCAAATAAACTCAATCTTTAGTACCCATTAGTAACTCGCTTTATCTTATTTGTTAGATTATTTTGTCTGATGTGCAATATAAGCTGTTATTAAGAACTTATATTTGTTACTGTAATTTTTCTTTATACTTTAGTTGTATTTTGCATTATGTAAATTTCATCTCTGAAATAAGATCACAAGAGTCATTGAAAAGAACTACTATGTAACATATTGAAGGTTCTATTAGGTAATGAGATAATTAACATAGAGGTTGAGATGTTAAAAGAATGAACATAAATATACAGAAATTAAAGATAATAAATAGGTTGGGGAAACAAAAAAGAATTTAACACCTTTTGGTTAGTATTTTTATGTCATTTTTAATCCCTTATTTAAGTTATATTCATTAAATTACTATTTCAAATTTTTTCCTTATTGTTTAGTAGAACCCAGAATAAGAGAAGAAAATAAACATTTAAGGAAATTCAAGTAATATTGAGCTTTTGGTTACTAAATAGTAGGGAAATGCATTAGGAATAAAGGAGGCCACTGTTTCACATTTCAAACAATTGTTTGCAAACATTTTTTTTCTCCCATTGAAATATCCTAATTAGACAAAATCAGGACCAATGGTTGGTAATAAAAATTGGGTCATATAAAGTGAAGGACTAGGGGGCAGGCAGCAGCAGCGCGCACTGCATTCAATGAGTGTGGAGGCAGAGGCATGGACACACGGCAGAGCTCGAGCTGCTGCACCTGCTGCTGCCACCAGGCGAGCCTTGATCCCTGCTCACCAGACACCCTAGGGCCTCGCCATGGCAGACCAGCTGACTGAGATGCAGATCGCAGAGTTCAAGGAGGCCTTCTCCCTCTTTGACAAGGATGGAGACAGTACCATCACCACCAAAGAGTTGGGGACAGTGATGAGATCCCTGGGACAAAACCCCACTGAAGCAGAGCTGCAGGACATGATCAAGGAGGTGGATGCAGATGGGAACAGGACCACTGACTTCCCGGAGTTCTTGACCATGATGGCCAGAAAGATGAAGGATACAGAGAACTGAGAGGCATTCCGCCTCTTCGACAAGGATGGGAACAGCTACATTAGCAATGCACAGTTGCATCATATAATTACAAACATGGATGAGCAGCTGACCCATGAGGAGGTGGACAACATGATCAGCGACGCTGACATGGATGGAGACGGCCAGGTCAATTATGAAGAGTTTGTACAGATGATGACTGCAAAGTGAAGGCCCTGGGCAGCTGGCAATGCCCGTCCTCTCAATCTCTCTCTTCGCTCGCACTCTAAACACGCCCCCTGCGTACCCTGGTTCTAGCAAACACCAATTGATTGAGAATCTAATAAAGTAACAAAAGATTTGTCCCTCCCAAAAGTAAAGTGAAGGACCATTTTGTAAAAATCAGATATTAAACATTTTAACTGTAGACTTATAAATACATATTTAGTTGCCAAACATTTTCCAAGACCTTTTCTTTGAGGATAACTCTGCTTAGGGAGTTCTGACATATATGCATAAACCAGAAATTCATAGTTTATGATTTACAGTGTTTATTTTTTTTTGAGGGTATCAGTCTTAGTATAAAATCCTTCTAGATATTTCCTTCCAGACTTTTACAGTAGCTTCACCTATATTAAAAAGATTTAAAAGTTATTTATTCTTTCCAAAGCATTCAACTTAGTTTTCATAAAAAGAACTTACTTGTTTTCTAACCTAATATTTTGTTGGTTATGTATTAAATTATTTAACTTCACTATAAAGCAACTGATATTAAAAGATTTGATATTTGGATAGTTAGTTTTGTATTACCTTGGTCAGGATTTGGTGTGACCACAAGTCACACAAACCTAAAATTAGTGGCTTCAGTAAGTATGTTTTTCTCTCATTTAAAAAAATATAGTCTAGGGATGGTTTGGCCACTCCCATTGGGGACCCAAACTCCTTACATCCTTCCTCTACCATCTCTGGGGTGTAACCCTTGTCATTGTGGTTCAGGATGACTGTTGGAATACTAGCCAGCTTGTCTTTTCCAAGCAAGAGGTCCTAGAAGGAAAAGAAAAGTGCTTCCTCTCCCTTTTAAAAAGGAGATTCTCCAGAACTCTCACATATCAATTCTGCCTCCATCTCATTGTCTGATACTTAGTCATACAGCTACCAGGGAGGCTAGTAGCATTTTAAGTAGGGTTAATGTGTCTAGCTTTAAAATGAAGATTTTTTTTAAAATTTTCAAATAAATATATATTCATAGAAAGTTAGATAGTACAGAGAGGTCTTGGGTGTCCGTCACCCAGTTTGTCCCAATAACCATTGTTACATCTTACATAACTACAGAGAACTATAGTGCTATAGCGCAATATCAAAACCAGAAAATTGGCATTGAAATAAAGTGTATGCATAATTTGTAGTTTTATTGCATGGAGATTTGTGTGATCACCACTGTGATCAAGATACAAAACTATCACCGTAGAGCTCTTCCTTGTTCTACTCCAAAAATGGGGTTCTTTTAATTTGAGAAAGGAAGAGAAAATGGATATTTGGTAGGCAATTAGCAATCTTTGCCATGTATTATTTTTAAAAACAAAGAAATGCTGGGTTTTGGGGGGTTTTTTGTTTTAAAATTTCTTATCTTAATAACTGATCTGCTTGTTGAATTTTCTTAACTTTTATAGAATGTCTTTCCTGTAAGTTATTAGGTTTGGGGAGGTATAACTGACACAAAATATATGTAAATCTATACATAACAGTAATTTTCTTACAGAGTGCCTCCTTTGTGCAAGACACTGTTCTATTAACTCATTGAATCCTCACATTAAAAACCCTGTGAGGCAGGTACTATTATTCTTCTGTTTTAACAATTATTCTGCATTAACATAGTACCAGTACTTAAAATGTCAATAGAACTTTTGGTGTATTCTATATCATATTTTGTGATACCAAAAAATCATTCTTTATTTTTAATCTCATTAGAGATTCGGTTGTAGAAATTCTTTTTGAACAAGATAACGAAGAGAAGTCAATTGCCACTTTAATATTGGATTCGCTTATGCAGGTATTTTATTTTGTAAGAAATTTCAGTTTATGACTATATAGCACTTTAAAGAAAAATTTGAAATACTATTTTCTATATTTTTGTTTTAGCCATTAGTTACATTTTTAACTTTTATGTTAAATTTTGTAGCTGAGTTTTACTTTGTCACTGTGACATGGTACCTATAACCAAAGGATAATGAGTGCCATGGACATGTCATGCTTTTGTTCTCAATGCAGAAATACCCAGATTTTTATTTTGTACTTAGTGTGGCTTGTGGTTCTTTCGAATGCAGATTTATGTAGTATAGAATTTTAATTCCACAGGACATATGGTAATATGTTTCTTTTGTTTAAGGACTGCGGAATCATAGAACTCCAAGTGAAATAACACTACCCTGGAAAATATTGTCTACTTCTAAGGCTTCGCTCAGGGACTTTTATAAAAACATAACATCAATGGAGAATGTTATCATTCCTAATTCTTGGAGAGAACTGATGTGGAAACATAATTTTCCTGAGTGTGGTCTTCCCACTCAACAATTGGCCATGGATTTATAATACTGTGAAGATCACACTTTTAGAAAAATTATGTTTCCACATATTTTCCTTACCAAACATGAAAAGTAATTTATTTCTTCTCATGCCCTATGCCCAACTCAGTCATTCTACCCTGAAAATGAGAACACATATTACTATGGTATGTTTGATAGAATTTAACATTCTTTACCATTAGATTATAAAATACTTTAAAATCTTTAAAGTTCTATATAAACATATGGTAATATTATGATGGTAGATATTTTGTTACTTGAAACCTCACTTGTTAAACCTTGCTCTGTAGGCCTTTTTGTAGTACAAATAACCATGTAACATACAGATATGTTCTTTGTTTGTTTGTTTTTTGTTAGTTCAGTAAAAAGAATGTATTGGGAAATGGGGGGAAAGAACAGAGCTTGCTGAGAAATGGGAGAGAAGGATGGAAAAACACACCAAGATTTGATGTGGTCTCCTCTAGTTAGAATGAGATTTGGCTTGTGTGGTCACTTTTTAAGCTATTAATTATTCCTCCCCTTGCTAATGCAAAGGGGAAGGGCCCCAGCTCTCAGATATGTTCTTAAATGTGTTTTTAAATATTTTCTTAAATCCAGTCAAACATTATTTATATAGTTAAGGATAAGTCCTTTTTTCTTCCTCTTTAATAATAGTGCCCAATAGACACCAGGAAGCAACTAGCAGAGAATTTGATGGTCATAGGTGGCACTTCCATGTTGCCAGGATTTCTCCACAGATTGCTTGCTGAAATAAGGTATTTGGTAGAAAAACCAAAATATAAAAAAGCTCTTGGCACCAAAACATTCCGAATTCATACTCCACCTGCAAAGGCAAATTGTGTGGCCTGGTTGGGAGGTAAGAATATAGTTTTTAAAATATAGTAATTATATAGTAATTGGTTCCTGAATGGTATTACTAATAAATATATGAATATATTTGAATAGAGGATTCAATGTTCCAAATTTCCCATTTGATGAACTAACAGAATTAAATAATGTTCTTTGAACACTGGCTTTTCCTTAAATTATATTTACTTTTCAGAATTTTATACCTATATCTCTTGACTGTTTTTAAGTTAATTTCTTCATCCAATTAAAGTCATTCCTCAGAGTAGAAAAAGCCATGACTTTATTCTAGTCTTGCTGCCCTTACTCAAAAATTTGTTTTCTTTCTAAAGCTAATTTATAAACCACATATTAAAATTGGCCTCTTTATTTATAATTACACTTTCCTTGTGACTGAGTTCATTGAATGTTTTAAGTAATGATATTTTTACTGAAATAAGCAAATAGCCTCATAAAGCAATTATTTAAAAGGGGAAAACAGACATGGATGTGTAGATTTGTATATGTTCTGATTATTTTTTAAAAAACTAGTCGTTATATCATTAATGTAAGGAACAGGTAACAGCACTGATGTATATTTCTATTTTTACATAATACAGTTAAAACTAATAGGTATCAGTATCATACATTGAGAGAAAAGCAAAGTATTGGGATTTTTAATGAATGTTGTGTTATTTATTGTAAAGTAGAATTTGGTCAGAATGTATTTTTGATCTAAAACAAATGGGTTGCTTACTAAATTATTTTTTAAAGACTGCCTTGTGGGCCTTTATAAGGTCTTTAGCATTGGCTCATAGAACATAATAATGATGCTTATTTGATTTCACAGCACCTTTTTATATTTTTATGTAATAAATGAAAAGTTATGGGGAAAGGAAAATTACTAAGGGTCTTTTCAATTGAATTTACTCAGAAGTTGAAAATGCCTTTCACCCCATTCTACCTCACCTTTTAGATACAGTAAAACTTCTAATCATATTCATTATAATCTGCTAAGAATCATTTTAGTTACTTTCAATATAGAACTTACAGATTACCCTATTCAAAATATAGGATGTAGAATAGCTTAACAGGAATTAATTTGAAGAGTGTGATTATACATTGCTGATTTTTACCAGTCCACTCTTGTCATATAATGAAGTTGATACATGTATACATAAAGTTTTCTAGTAAAAGTTTTCATTCTAGGTGTAAAAATATTTTTACCACACAGGGGCTATCTTTGGAGCACTACAAGACATACTTGGAAGCCGTTCAGTCTCAAAGGAATATTATAATCAGACAGGCCGTATACCAGATTGGTGTTCTCTCAATAACCCACCTTTGGAAATGGTGTTTGATGTTGGGAAAACTCAACCACCTCTAATGAAGAGAGCATTTTCAACCGAGAAATAAAAGTTTAATTAAAATCCAATTTTGCTTGATTGTAAATATTTAATCTAATACAAGAAAAGCGTAAAAGTATGTAGGATGCTTTGTTTTAGACAACTCTAGTGGAGTTAAAGCATTTCTATATTTTCTCTTTGTATTAATATTTAATTCTTTTGATTTTGTTCCTCTTGTCTAGTTATAAAATGGTAGCTGATTCTTACGAGTTTTGCTGTATTTATATCAATAAAATATAGTAAGGCAGTTTAATTTTGGAAGTTTGTTACATAATCCAGTTTTCAAGAATAATGACAGAATTGTCCTTCTGCAGTTCATATAATCTTTCCTGGGCATTGAAGACTCCATTAATTGTATTATATTCAGCACTTATTTCATTTAAAGATGAATAATGTTGTCCTTATCATTTATTTCAAATATTAACATGGGTCTTTTTTTTTTTTCAATCCTTTGTTTTGGTATTTATATGGCTGTTCTATAATAATGCTGCATTTCTAGAAAAACTTCACATGTATAGAAATATATTTGGCCCTTTGGACTGAGAATGTTTGGTAGCATGTTTCTAAGACAAAGATATTTCATTTTTATGCAGTTACATCTGTTTTATAAATATGTATTTATAATGTCACTGATCTTTGAGCTTTAATCTATTCAGGACAGGGGTTCTTTAAAATATATGTTCAGTCATTTTTTTTATTTTAATTTTTTGTTTTTATTCATTTGTTTTTAGTGAACTGCTTTTTGTTGAAAATTTACTGGTTTTTGTTCTGTCTAGGTACCTGTGAAGATGGAATATATGTATACATAATCATATACCTGAAAACATAGTAGAAATTTATCCTTGATACATTTTCTGGACTTATATCCCTAAGTCCATTCTTACTCATAGTTTAATCATTTTGATTGTTCTTTTTTGGATCTTTCCTAGTTTTGCCATATACTTTATGTATGAAGATACCAGTATTAATTAACACTTGAAAAAGTCTTCCTGACATTAGAATAAGAAAAGAATTCCTTTTTAAATTGTGTGTGTTTGCATATGTATGTTTTACTTCATAATATACTTCTAGTGCTACTTTGTCACTATGTGCCACTTTAGTAGACAGAACTAAATGTTGGCTGTGTACTTAATATAGTTTTAAACACTCAAAGTGCTACAACAGCTAGATACGGTTCTTTGCCCTCAGTGAATTTATAGGCTAGTAGAAATGGATGTGTGCACAATTGATTATACAAAACAGAATGTGGTAGTGGCTCTAAAAGATATGAATTGCTTGTTATTAATGTAGTTAATTTCAACCAGGGAGTCAAGGAAAGCGTCTTTGAGGAAGTTTTTTTTTTAGGAGGTACTGGGGATTGAAACTGGGACCTCATACATGGGAAGCAGGCACTCAACCACTGAGCTACACCCACTCCCCAAAGGAAGTTTTTTGACCTTGGTTCTAGAGGATGAGAATTTTGATAGAAGGGTGTTATTCCATGCTATCTGAACAAAAGCAAATGTTCGAATTCTCTACACAACCTTTTAAAGGGAGTAACCTAATGTTCCTGAAGCTAAGCGTGGTATATTAGTGATGGTTCTGTAGGGAAACAGAACTGGCAGAAGTTATTGGTAAATATGAGATTTTTATAAAAATTGTCTCATGACTGAGGGGATGCACAAGCCCAAATTCCATTGGACATACTGCAAACTGGGAACTCTGATGAAGGTTTTTGATGAATTACCCCAGGAGAAGCTAACTGGCTGGGGTTAAGATGAAAATTCTCTCTTCTGACTGCTGAAATCATCTCTTCTCCTTTTTAAGCCTTTAACTGTTGAGACATCTCTCATTGATGAAGGCTGTCTCCTTAGTTGATTGTAGATGTGCTCAGCCATAGATGCAATCAACTTACTTATGATTTAAGTCCATGAAATGTCCTCACAGTAATAATCAGGCCAGTGCTTGCTTAACCATCGTAACCCAGCCAAGTTGGCACATAAACCTAGCCATCACAGTCCACATCTTATCAACTTGGCAGCCACACACATCATACATAAACCAATATCAATATCCTATAATTTAAATTCTATGACATGAAACTGATACAACTTATATAAAAGGATGATATATATAAACAAAAAAAAAAAACCCATTACAGTCCTCATTTCTGTAACTGGTCGTGTAATCATAGTTCATATTTATCACTACCTTCTTCCACTACCCATTCCATGTTCCCTTTAACTCAGCAAGCACCTCAGCCATGGTTCTTTGCCTGGTTGGATGACCCAGACCATTCCTGAAGTTTCTCAGCCATTGGTAGTACTGTGGGGATTAGATTGTTGCAGTTTTCCCTTTAATCACAGGGCATGGTAGTACTAAGAGATGCCCTAGGGGATCTCTTGTATTCCAGGCAAACTCTTACTTGCTTCCATTGTGTAGTTGCAGTCCTATTGCCTCTTGCTAGTCAGGATCAATCACCCCAGCTCGTACAGTAATTCCCTTCTTTGCCTGTTGATTCAGAGGCACAAGGAGTCCAAGGTGGCCAGCTGGCAGTCTTAACTTACAGTTCAATGGAATCGTTGTCTCCTGATGGAAACACACCTCGTTTTGGAACTAAGACTTTTAGATTAGGAGAGTTTAAGGTTATAGAGAGGGGAAGCAAAAATTTTACTAGTGGGTCACTAGGGTTAATAGTGGTGCTACTCCCATTTCCACCCCTTGATTCGTAAACTGGTGAATCCTGGCTATGGGGAAACGGCGCCATAAAGTGAATCCTGATTTAGAGCATACCTGCCCCAGCCCTGCAAGGTATTGCCACCTAGTTAGCACCCTAAGTGAGTCTTCAAAAGGCCATTCCACTGTTCTGCTTCAGGATGATGGGGAACATGGTAAAACCTGTGAATTCCATGAGCATGTGCCCTTTCCTGCACTTCATTTGCTGTGAAGTGGGTTCCTTGATCAGAAGCAATGCTGTGAGGAATAAGATGATGGTGGATAAGCCACTCTATAAGTCCAGAGATGGTAATTTTGCCAAAAGCATTGCCTGCAGGGAAGGTAAACCCATACCCAGAGTATGTGTCTATTTCAGTTAGAACAAATCAATGCCCCTTCCATAATGGCAGTGGTCCAATATAATCAACCTAAAACCAGGTAGCAGGTTGATCACCTCAGGGAATGGTGCCATATCAGGGACTGAGTGTTGCTCCTGGGATATTGGGCACTCAGCTGTGGCTGCAGCCAGGTCGGCCTTGGTGAGTGGAAACTCATGTTGCTGAGCCCATGCATAACCTCCATCCCTACCACCATGGTCACGTTCATAACCCCAATAGGCAGTGACAGAAGTGGTTCGGGAATGAGGCTGACTGCTGTCCACGGAATGGGTCATCTTATCCACTTGATTATTAAAATCGTTCTCTGGTGAGTATTCACGTGGGATACAAATATCTTCATGGTTTGTTTGTTTGTTTTTCCTACTCAGGTCTATCCACATACCTCGTTCCCAGACTGCTTTGTCACCAATTGTCTAATCATGTTCCTTCCAAGTCCCTAACCATCCAGCCAAGCCATTGGCAACAGCCCATGAATCAGTAAACAAATGCACTTCCAGCCATTTCTCTTTCCAAGCAAAATGAATAACCAGGTGTACTGCTCGAAGTTCTGCCCACTGGGAGGATTCCCTCACCAGTGTACTTCAGGGATGTCCTGAAAGGGGCTGTAGTGCTGTAGCTATCCAGTTTTGGGTGGCACTGGTATATCATGCAGAGCCATCTGTAAATCAGGACTGAATTTTCTCTTCCTCAGTCGATTGTAAGGAACTCCTCAAGAGGCTATTGCTGTGGTCTGGGAAAGAGAAGGTAATGTGTCAGGAGTGGGGGCTATGAGCATTTGGGCCACTTCTCATGTGATTTACTTGTGCCTTCAGGGCCTACGCAAGTCCTATCTCACGTATACCACTTCTATTTTATGGAAGTCCTGCCTGTGTGCACCCAAATTTATGGTTTGGCAGGTCAAACACCCAATTCATGATAGGCAATTCAGGTCTCATGGTAACTTGATGGCCTGTGCTTAAGACTTCTGTCTCTAACGCCCAGTAGCAGGCCAAAAGATTTCTCAAAAGGAAAGTAGTTATCTGCAGAGGATGGCAAGGCTTTGCTTCAAAATCCTAAGAGTCTGCATTGTGATTCTCCTATGAGGCCCGGCCAAAGCATCTCTATTTGCCACTGGCAATTCCAGCACCACTGGATCTTTTGGATCATATGGCCCAAATGGCAGGGCAGCTTGCACAGCAACCTGGACCTGTTGTAAAGCCACCTCTTGTTCTGGGCCCCACTCAAAACTAGCAGCTTTTCTGTTGCTTGGTAAATGGGCCAGAGTAGCATACCCAAATGAGGAATATGTTGTCTCCAAAATCCAAAAAGGCCAACCAGGTATTGTACCTTTTTTTTTTTTTTTTTTTTTTAAGTCATGGGAGGGACCAGATGCAACAGCTTATCCTTCACCTTAGAAATGATAGCTCAATATGTTCCACAGCACTGGACACCTAGAAATTTCACTGAAGTGGAAGGCAACTGTTTTTCTGTTGAATTTATCTCCCATCCTCTGACATGCAAATGCCTTACCAATAAGTCTAGAGTAGTTGCTACTTCTTGCTCACTAGGTCCAATCAACATAATATCATGAATATAATGGACTAGTGTGATGTCTTGTGGGGGTAGAGATCATCAAGTTCCCTGTGAACTAGATTATGACAGGGCTGGATTTGATACACCCCTGAGATAGGACAGTGAGGGTGTATTGCTCACCCTACCAGCTGAAATCAATCTTTTCTGGTGGTCTTTACTAACAGCAATTGAGAAAAAAAGCATTTACCAGATCAATAGCTGCACACCAGGTACCAGGGGATGTGCTTATTTGCTCATGCAAGGATACCACATCTGGAACAGCAGATGCAATTGGAGTCACCGCCTGGTTAAGTTTATGATAATCCAGTTCTCCAAGATCCATCTGTTTTCTACACAGGCCAAATAGGACAGTTGAATAGGGGTGTGATGGGAATCACCACCCCTGCATCCTTCAACTCCTTGATGGAAGCACTAATCTCTGCAATCCCTTCAGGAATCTGTTTTTGTTTTGTTTTTTTTAATCAATTTTATTGATACATATTAATAAAGTATACAGTTCATCCAAAGTATTGGTATTGATTTTGATTTACTATTTTTCCTAGGTAGGGGCAGTTCTAGTGGCTTCCACTTGGCCTTTCCTACCATAATAGACCTAACTCCACAAGTCATGGATCCAACGTGGGGGATTCTCCCAGTTGCTGAATATGTCTATTACCACATACTCACAGAATGGGTCTAGGGACCCATGGAAACACTGTGAAACTGACTTGAGATAAAACTCCATTGATCACCTGACCTCCATAAGCCCCTATTCTGAGGGACCACAGTGACATTTTGGGTCTCCTGGAATTAATGTCACTTCTGAGCCAGTGTCTATAATAATTCCCCAAATGTCTGATCATTGTCTTTTCCCTGGTAAAAGGCCATAAGGCAGGCTGCAATCTGGGAACTCCAATGAAGCTTTCAATGAATTCCCCAGGAGAAGCTGGCTGAAGTAGAGATGGAAATTCTCTCTTCTGGCTACTGAAATCATCACTTCTCCTTTTTAAGCCTCCATCTGATTGGATAAGGCATCTCTCATTGTTGAAGGTAAACTCCTCAGTTAATTGTATATAATCAGCCATAGATGTAATCAACTTACTGATGATTTAAGTCCCCAAAATGTCTGCACAGTTAACAATCAGGTCAGTGCTTGCTTGACCAAACAACTGGACACCAAAACCTGGCCAAGTTGATACATGAAACTAACCATCACAGGTGGCACTGAGATAAGATATTCCTATTCATAATTTAAGATTAGATTATGAAAAACTTGAAAACCATGTTAAGCCAGTGAATAAAACCATGGAAATTATTATTATTTTGCCATCCAGGTTCCTAATATATTCATTCCTAAAGTCAAGATTCCTCTGTTCTATGGGCCTACCACTGTTCTCAGCACTGTTTCCCCCCAAAGTAGTGATCATTCCCATAAGCATATTGGTAACTGAGACACTTAAAACTTTCACCTTGTAATCACTTCTACAAGGTTTTATCTTCCTTATTGAAATATAAGCTCAGTAAAAGCAAGGCCTCTTACTTCTTAACTTTGAAACCTTCCATTGGGATTGCTGGGAATCAGTGTACTGTTAGTCATTAATGTATGGATTCACTATTGCATTAATTTTATCTCTTTTTGCTATAAACATAATCAAAAGAAAATTCCCTACTTTGTATTCATATTGACCTTGTATTGAATTTGAAGTATATCTGAGAAGTTTTTCATCATTGAATAATATGAAAAATAAGATCTCTTACTGAAATAGTTTTATAGCTAGCTATAAAGTAGCAGGCATAAATACCTAATTGCTGAGGCTAAGGCATGTAGCCCTTCTTAATTCAGTAGTTCAACACATATTTATTGAACATCTACCAGGTACTAATTAATGTAGGTACTTGAGATACATCAGTGAACAAAATAGACAACCCCCCTGCCTTTGTGAAGTCTGTATTCCAAGAGGGAAGGACAAGGTGGGGAGACAAATAATACTGTGTTATATAATAAGTTGACACGTGCTATGGGAAAAAATGGGGTAAGGTGGATGGTAGGTAGTTGGCAATTAGAATAGGGTGGTTAGGTTTGGGCTATTTAAAATGTGGCTTTTGCACAAAGACAAATTGGACAAGTGGGTTAGCTATGTGGATATCAGGTAGGAAAAAGCAATGCAGGGAGATGGAACAGCCAGGGCAAGAGCCCTAAGGAAGGACATGCCCAGCATGTTCCAGGATCAGCAAAGAGGCCTATTTAGCTGGGGTATGGAGTGAACAAGGAGAAAACTAATGAGAGAGAAGGGGAATGGTGGTCTGATCTTGTAAATGTGAGATATCTGCTCTTACTTTGAGTGAAATGGGGTGTCTTTGGAGTGTTTTGAAAAGAGTAATGACAAGATCTGATTGTTTAAATTTTATTTTTCTAGATATTGTGTTAAGAATAGAGTTTAGGACAAGAACTGAAGTGAGAAGACAAACTAAGAGACTATTTAGTAATCAGGTGAGAGGTGATAGTTCAAACCATAGTGCTAGCAGTGAAGGTGGGGAGATGTCTGATTACAGCTTTATTTTGAAGATAGACCAACAGGATTTTCTGGTAGTATGATGTAGGTGTTTTGATTATCTATTGCTGTGTAACAAACTATCCCAAAACTTAACGGCTTAAAACAATTTTATTTGCTTATGCTTCTGTGGATCAGGAATTCAGGCAAGGCTTGGCTGGGCAGTTGTGTTACATGTCACATTGGCTGGGGATATTCACTTATCTGTGTACAATTGGTGTGTTGGGTTGGAGGGTGTAAGATAGCTTTGTTTGCAATCTAGTGTCTTATTGCTCTTCACATGGCTTTTCTCTCCACTTGGCCTCTCTCCATGTGGCTAACTTAGGCTTTCTCACAGTATTGTGGTCCCAGCATACTCAGACTTCTTCCTTGGCAGATTTCATCCAAGCTCCAATATGTAAACACTTAGCAAGACCCTGCTTACCTCATGCTTTCTAATGTCCTATTTACCAAAACTAGTCACACAGCCAAGCTTAGAGTCAGTATGGGAAGGGACTAAAGGAGGGGCTGATTGAGTGGAGGTACTCTCATAGTAGAATTGGAGAGAAAGAGAAATCAATGATGTTTCTGAGGCTTTTGACCCTGGTAACTAGAAGGATGGTGTTTTAGTTTGTTAACGATGCTGGGAGCAAAATACCAGAAATGGGTTGGCTTTTTTTTTTTTTTTTAAAGATTTATTTATTTACTTTATCCATTTTAAACCCCCCCTTCCCCGTTTTGCTGTTTTGTGTTCATTCACTGGGCAATTCTGTGTGTCTGTTTCCTGCCATCTCTTCTCCTCCTCCTCCTCCAGGATTCAATCCTGGAGACTTCCGATGTAGGAGAGAGGTGTTCTGCCACCAGTGCCACCTCGTTTCCTGGTTTTTGGAACATCTCGTCTTGTCTCTCCCCTGCGTCTCTCTCCTGTTACATCGTCAACTTGCTGCATGGCTCCCGGGGCCTGGAGGCTCACCAGCACACAGAGCCTGGCAGCCCATGCACCTTCTATATATAAATATATATTTTTTATTTTAACAGGCGGTCCCGGGAATCGAACCCAGGTCCCTCCATATGGCAGACTGACGCCCAACCATTTGAGCCACATCTGCCCCCTGGGTTGGCTTTTATAATGGGATTTATTAGGGGAAAATCTTACAGTTCTGAGGCTGTGAAAATGTCCAAATCAAGGCATCATCAGAGATGATGTCTCACAAAGTTGGCTGCTGGCAATCCTAGAGACCTGCCATGTGGCAAGGCTAAATGGCAGCTCTCCTCTGGGTCTCTGCCTTCTTCTGCTCCAGGCAGCTTTCTCCCGGAGCTCAGCTGTGGTTGATCAAGTGCATGGCAGCGCTCATATCTTCAGCTTTGAGCTGCTCTGTAGGCCTGGCACTCAGGGATCTATTTGCATGCCTTTGTGCTCTGCTGATTTCAGCCTCTCTCTCAGCCTCTTGGAGCTTCTCTAGCCCTCTCTCTCATGGCAGGGTAAAATGGCAGCTGTCTTTCTCTGTGTGTTGCTGCTTTTATATAAGTTTTCAGCTTATATAAGCCTCTGGAAAGAGGGCAGAGTTCCAACTTGGGTCATGCCTCACTGACACGGTTCAATCAAAGGCCCTAAAGTGATCTAATCAAAAGGTGATCTAATCAAAAGGTGATCTAATCAAAAGTTCCCTTATCCAAATCTAATGCAATAAAAGGGTCCCACACCCATGGGAATGGATTAGTTTTAAAAATATGATCTTTTCTGGGATTCACAAAACTTCAAACTGTCAAGAGATGGTGTTAACATCAATAGAGGAAAAAAAAAACTGCAGGGAAACAATTTTGGAGGCAAAGATCAACAGTTAAGTTTTGTACATGTTAATTTTGGGACACATACTAGACATAACGGATATATGAGTTTGAAAGGTGAGAGATTTGGGCTGTAAATATAAAGTTGGAAGTCATCAGCAAACAGCTGGTATATAAAAAGCACCATGGGGCGGATGTGGCTCAAATGGTTGGGCGTCCGTCTGCCATATGGAGGGACCTGGGTTTGATCCCCGGGACCTCCCGGTAAAAAACAAACAAACAAACAGTGTACTAGAAGGCACATGGGCTGCCAGGCTCTGTGTGCCGGTGAGCCACCAGGCCCCGGGAGCCATGCAGCAAGATGATGACATAAAAGGAGAGAGACAAGACGAGATGCTCCAAAGCTCTGAAAACCAGGAGCCGAGGTGGCGCGGATGGCTAGAACACCTCTCTCCTACATCGGAGGTCTTCAGGATCGAATCCTGGTGAAGACTGGAGGAGGAGGATGAGAAGAGATGAAACAGACACAGAGAATTGCCCAGCAAATGGACACAAAACAGCAAATGGGGAAGGGGGGTGGTTAAAATGGATCAAGTAAATAAATAAATCTTTAAAAATAAATAAATAAATAAAGAGCACCGTGAGTGAGTGTGGACAGAGAAGAGGTCCAAGGACCCAGCCCTGGAATACTCCAAAGAGGTAGGAGGGAAAAGGTGGAAGTAACAAAGGAGACTGAAAAGGAGACAAAGGAGACCAATGAGATGGAAGAGAAATAAAGAGACATTAGTATCCTGGAAGCCACAGGGAGAAGTGTGTCCAGGAGAGAGGAATTAAATTTGTAAAAAGTTTCTATTAGATCAAGTAGATCAGGACTGGGAATTGACAATTAGTTACAGTAATGTGGAGAATTTAGTGACCTTTTTATGAGTAGTTTCAGTAGACTAGTTGGGAATTGGAGTCAAGAAAGCCTGATAAGAATGGGTTGAGAAAGAAAAGAAGCAGGTTTTGACATACCAGAACTGATCAGACACATCTAAGCCTTAAAGTTATTACAAACACTCTGTTTTGACACTCACAGCTAAACCATATTTTTTTTCTTTCTCACAGTCTGTCCGCTTCAGACAAGGTCACGTCCAACACAAAACATCAAACATCCCCCCTCTCTTCCTAAGTGAGCGACTGCTACTTCTTTACCAATTACGGCTTTATCACCACTGCCTATAGCTGTGTTAAGATCATACAATTGCCTCTGCTTTCTGAGAATACCCAATACAGAATGAGCCCCTGCTTCCTTAGACCCTCTCCCAAATTTCCCAACCAAAGCCCAAATCCTTTAACAGGTTCTTTCTAACATCTTCTTACCAAAACACCCCATGTTCCCCATGTTCCCCATATTATGTGCGCTCCTTTGCTGCAATAAGTAATAAACCCAACTTGTTCAGGTGTTTCTTTGGTCTTTGGCTGAAGGTCATTGACAAGGTTCAGAGATGGGAGAAGAGGAATTGTAAGTGTAGGCAAAGTGGGGGTGAGTTTTGCTCCAAAGGGAAGCAGAGAAATAGAATGGTACCTGTAGGGGAAACTGAGTCAAAGTTTTTGTTTTGTTTTGAGCCAGAGAAATAACAGCAAGTTTGCATGTTGAAGGGAGCAATAAGAGAGAAGGTGATCATGTATTAGGGATAGACTTATGGATAACACGTGGAGAGATATTATATTATATTAATCAAGTGCTTTAGATAGGGTTTGCTTCAGGTAGGAACATGGATCCTTCACATACTTGGTCCCGAAGGTGAGATCCTGGAATGTGCCTAGATGTGGTGGTGGGAGGGGGTATGGACATTCTCTTTCTGATCACTTCAAAGTGCTCAGTGAAGTGGGATGAAGGCAGAAATCCCTTCTCATGCAAATATCTGATTGCCCATCTTACATTGCACATCTAGGTTCTTTGCTGCTGCTCTTTCAAAGAGCCTCACCTTCACCAGAATATTAACTTTCCAATGTCCATCCAATTAATAGATAAGCTATGGTCCCAAGAACAATGGAAGAAAACTTGATATATGTACTGGTTGTATAAATCTGATTACAGAAATACTTCTTATTGTATATCCCATCAGGATATATTTTTTTCTCCAGGACGGGCCCCATTTTGAAAGGAGGGAAAAAGAAAATAAACAGGAAAGAGCACAAATCGGTACTTTTCTCTCTAGAGTCCTCCGACGCCCCTAAACGCTTTTACATTGAATCTCTACGTTGTAGAAATGTAGTCAAAATTGGGACTCAGAATTTTGTCCTCATACAAGCAAAAACTGCCCTCTACCAGCAAATATGTACGTATTCACCATAATACCGCAATCAGTCTCAACCTTAAACAGTGGCTCTTAGTTTCTCCGTACTTGAGAGGGAAGTTGGAAAGGGTTTGCGGAAAGAAAAGGGTGCGGTTGCTTTCAAATGCGCAAGCGCAGTCGGTCGAACTGTTTCGTTTATAAAATAAAGTATTTCTTCCAGAGATCTGGTCAATAGGGAAAGCAATTAAATTATTTTTGAAGAGCTCGCCTTGGTTAAAGTACTTTAGAGATAGTTTGACCCAATTGAGAAAAATAAAGTTCCCGAGCAAGAAGAAAAATGCTGCGCCCAACGTGGGGCTCGAACCCACGACCCTGGGATTAAGAGTCCCATGCTCTACCGACTGAGCTAGCCGGGCATCTATAAATAGGTCTGTTTTGTTTTCCTTTGGTGACTCTTTAGATTTGTTCACAATAGTCCTTTTTAAAATATTTGTATCATACTGCTAATTCTGCACTTCAAAACTATTTTGTTAGAGCGTTTGCAACATGTATTTATCTTTACTAAAACACAAGAATGAAAAAAAAAAAAAACACAAGAATGTTTACTCGTGTATAACTCAAGTTCACATAAAACTTATGCAAGTCTTTATCATTAACCCCATTGAATCCTTTTATAAAGTTTTTCTTTTAATTATTATTATTTTTTTAATTTTTATTTTTTAAAGATTTTATTTTTATTTGTTTATTTATCCCCCCCTTGCTGCTTGTGCTTGCTGTGTCCATTTGCTTTTTGTGTTTTTCTGTGTCTGCTTGTCTCCCTTTGTTTAGTCATCTTGCTACAACGGCTCACTGCACCACGAGGGCCGGCTTGCCTTTACCAGGAGGCCCGGGTTCCCTGGGCCTCCCATATGGTAAACGGGAGCCCAACCAGTTGAGCCACAGCTGCTTCCCTAATTATTTTTTTACTTAGAGAAGTTGTAGGTTTACAGAAAAATCATGTAAAAAATGCAGAGTTCCCATATACCCCCCCTCCTTCCATTTTTAACACTTTGCATTAGTGAGGTAACTTTGTTATAACTGATGAAGGAATATTATAATTGGATTAACTATAGTCCACAGTTTACATTAGGGTGGGTTTTTTTTTTCCCCTCATATAACACTGTTTTAAAATGTTTGCTGCTCAATATGTTATCTTTTTTTACATCAACACATATTAAAGCTATGCAACTTCTATCAAATAGCATAATGGATTCCTAGTTTGGGACTCCGCATTGAAAAAAAAATACAAACTCTAGAAATTACCCTCGGGACTAACCAGGCTTACTTTTTTCCTTTAGTCCGGTCTAATTAAGGAAAGCTAAACTGAGGAAGTAGGGTTCTGTTTCAATTAAAAGGAAAAGGCCTTACATAAAGGACTGACAAATGAGACATAGGACCTTCAGTGGTTGTTATTAACATTCTGCTCAAATAACAGAAGCTTGGAAGAAAGGATGATAGAGTCACTGAATCTTATGGTAAAGCAGGTTACTCTTGAGAAACAAAAGAAAAGAAAAGAAAGAATAATATGTCACAAAATAATGTTATATATTTAGATTCCTCAAAGTAACACCTAAGATTTAAATAGAATATTTAAAAATTTTAAACTTAAAATATTACAACAAATAGGGAAAACTGTGTTTGTGGGGTATGTGAGAACTCTGTACTTTCTGATTTTTCTGTAGATCTACAACTGCTCTAATACAACTTTAAAAAATATATTATTATACTTATTCCATAACAATTTTTGTTGCAATTGACGACTCTGGTTTATCTGTGGTTATTTTATAACTTGGAAGACTGTAACTGAAAAGTGAATTTGATTGTATTTATTAGTATATTCAACACAAATATTAAGTAATGTGTACAAGTACAAGGGACTGTGCCAGGCATTCTTGTGGAGAGAAGGATAAAATTGACCCGGATAGCCTCAAAAAGCTTATTACCTCATAAGAAAGATATGTGTACTTACATACTAATTTTATTTGTACTGTTCTACTTTCAAAAATAATTTGGAGTAATTTCAAACAAACAAACCCATACTCACACCTTTTAAGTCTCCTGATGAATCAGGCAAATATTAATCAAAAGACCGGAGGCCACATGATTCAATGCATTTTTCCCAAGACACAAGATAAATGAACAATCCAGTCCCAAACTAGACATTTTATCTGACAATAAGCTCAGAAAGAGCCTATATTTTTAATTATTAATGAAAATAAGGTAGATGCTAGGCACTCAAATAGTGTTTATCACACAGAAGTAGTGAAGTTCATTAAAAGTTTAACTGGACTCCTAAACAAGTTTGGTATACTTGCTGTTTACCTTCAGAGTGAAACCTCCTATGAGATAGCCTTTAGCTTTCTTCAGCATTTTCTTGGTCTACCCTGATCTAAATCAGGACCTGGTATGAAAGAACTGTAGCTAGAATGTTTTAATTTGGGTGGGGCAAAGTAATTGGCTGATCTTCCAGGTAAATTCCAATCCTTTATTTATTCTTTTAAGAATAAAACCTACTGTGTATTTATGATGCTTCATTAGCAGGAAGAAGCAATTGAAATTTCTCTTATTTCTTTACTCTCTGCATCCAATTCTTCAGCAAGCCTTATATATCTGAAATCCAGCACACATTTACATTTCCACTGCCACCATGCTTCTCCATTACCGCTTGCCCATATAACTGCATCAGCTTCTCAACTAGTTCCCTGCTTCTATTCTTCCTCTTAGCTAACATTCCAACGCAGCTAGAAAGATCATTTAATAATGTAAATCAGATTATATATTCTCCTGCTTAAAAACTGCTAATGACCTCACAGTAGAAAGACAATAATAAATATGAACGAAATTAGACAAATACGATCTGGCAACTATCATAATAATAATTGAATCAAATAAAAATCTCAATGTATACTATAATTAGTGGGTGAAAGGTTGAGGAGTTACAGGATGTTTACATGGTCTCAAAGTATTTCCTCATATATATTTATTAATTACAAAAGGAAAAATAGTAACTTCATAGCGGAGAAAAGTTAAGCAAGTAATCAAAGTTAGCATCACCAGTAATGAAACATATTGAAATCATGTATCTCCTAAAATAATCCTCTGAGATGAATACAAGGTCACTTCTGTGGTATTCCTGCCAAAAAGGCATCATGTGAATCTTTCAGAAAACATCAAACACAAATTGAGGAATATTCTACAAAATCGTCTGTAGTCTTCAAAAATGTCAATGTTATGAAACCTAAATAAATTCTAAGGAACTGTTTGCCAGATTAGAGACTAGAGACATAGTTGCTGAACTCAATTGATCTTGGATTTTCTTTTGCTGTGAAGGACATTATTGGGAGAATTGCCAAATCTGAATAAGGTCTGTAGGTTTTAGTACTGTTAATTTTTTAATTTTCATAATTGCACTGATTATGTAAGATAAAATTTTAATTTAATTTAATTTAATTTTTTACATTCGCACTGAAGGATTTAGGGGTAAAAAAAATTGCTGATGGCCTCCCACTTACAGTCAGATTAAAATCCAAAACACTACAGGATCTGGTCACATATCCACCTCTGATTTCACTTCTGCCTTTCTACTCCCTTAATCACCATGCGGGCCACACTGTTTCTAGAACAAGCCAAGCTCTTTTTTGCACTTGCTGCAAAAAAACAGTGGCACCTGCACCATTGTTTTCTCAACTTAGGTTTCAGTTGAAATATCACCCATTCAGAAAGTCATTCCCTGAACAAGACTAAAGCGTGCACCTCCATTGTCTATCAAAGATCTCCCTTCCCCTAATCACAAAGTGCAATTCTTTTGCCTATTTCCTTCCATTATTCTTTCCATTCCTTCCATTATTGCCTATTTCCTTCCATTGAATGCTATTTCCAAGAGGGGTGAGGTGGAGTGGTATGTCTTGTTCACCTTTGTATTACCAGTGTTTAACAGAATACTTGGAAAATTATAGATCTCAATAAATCTCTAGAATTCTACTAAAAAGCGTTATATTCATAGAAAGGACACTAATGCTTCTGTAATATTGCAACCAAACCTCAATGGTGAAACGCTTCAAGTACAATTTCATTCTCGAGGGCCTGAGCATCGGTGGGTGGTGGCAATGCCATCAGAAACTGGGTCAGAACAAGGACTCCAAGGGTGGGCGGATACTCTCCCCTACTGCTCTTCGAGTTTCTCTGCTCTTCGTAAGGGGATACGAACATTTCTCCTCCTTGTAAAAGGACACGAACATTTCTCCTCTTTGCTTCAAGAAAGAATAATGTAGCAAGAAGAGAGAGACAATGTAAAAGATGTATGATAATTCCTAAAAAAAAGGAATGGAGCAGCTTCTCAAACAACCTGACGACCTCAAATCGAAGAACGACACTGACGCGCAAACTGAGGAAGAAGAAGCCCGTATATTTCTCTAACCCTACTTCCATTGCTTCTGCACATGCGCATCGCCCCACCATCGCATCCCCCTACTTTCCCCACAATCCTCCTCGGTCCGTGGTCTAAGAATAAGCCATAAAGAAAGAGGCTATTGGTTGAAAGTGCAGCCAATGAGAAAGCCTGTTACTAGTTTTCGCGGTGCTGCAGTGTAGGAAAAGCGTTTTAGGCCTGGAATCCCTACACAACCCGGTGATTTTAGCACAATGAGCTCTATCGGCACCGGGGTGAGTTTATCTTTCCGTATTTACATCTACCGTAGGGATTTGCGTTAAAGGTAATTTGGCCGGATCAGTCTGGCCGACTCGGGGTGTTCTGGGTCTGCCGTGGGCCAAATTGGCCGCTTTCCTGCTTTCTGGAGACCGGCAGTCTTTCTTGCGCTATTTTCTAGGCCTGAGTCCTAGGTGATGGTGACTTCTGAAGCCTTTTAGCTTAGGTATAGCGAGCTTGGTGGCCCAGTAGCAAGATTTTGGAGCAGCTTTGGATTGCTGAGTCATTTTCTTTAGCCGCTTAGGGAAACCGAAAGTGGAAACTTGCGGGATCTGAAATAGTGTATGGAGGGTTTTGGCAATAATTAGCCTCATGAGAACCATTGAGGCAAAGAAGCTTGAGATTCCAAGGTCTGAGACGAAAGGTTTGACCACATTTGTAGTTCCTATGGTGCTGCTGACTCATGGGACCTTCTCTTTCTTTCTTTCGAATATTCCAATCGACCGCTCAGTGGGAGAGTCATTGGAAACCTTATCGGGTCAGAATTAATAAGAAAAAGTGTTGGTAATCTAAATCTGGTAAATTCATCTATTCCTACTTGTGCACAAGATTTTGAGACTCAGCATTAAAACCAAGTACTGATGGGGGCGGATGTGGCTTAAATGGTTGGGTGTTAGCCTCCCATATGGAGGGACCTGGGTTCGATCCCTGGGACCTCCCAGTAAAAAACCACCAAGTACTGATGTCCTGAGTTTGATAATAGACAACGTATGTTTGGAATAGTTTAAGCCTTTCGTTTGTGAACTGCTAAAATTATATCATACTTTTTGGATCAGTCGATGCTCAGTAATGCATCTTGTAGCAAATGGACTTTGCAACTATATTAAAATTACCTTCATTTAAGAGTGTTTCATTCTACAAACACTAAAAATACTTGATAATGTAACTATATCTGGTATTTTAGTGTTACAAAGGTAGAATTAATAACCTCTCTTTAATGAGGGAACAGACTCAGGAAGCACCACTGTTTAAATTCTTGTCTCCTGTGTTCACTTCTTCCAAGAACTCAAGTAATGTATATCTGTCTGTCTACTTGAGATTTATCTCCATTTGGTTGTTTAATAGCCATGTCCAAAGTAGGACTCTGGGTTTTCTCCTCTGCTTGCCATTTTGCATCTCCTCCAGTCTTCTACTCAGTGTATGGACCAATTCTAATTGTTGAAATGAAAAATATCTATGAGTCATTTTTAATTCCTTTTTTACTTTACTCCCAGAACCAATCCAATAGCAAGTGTTGTTTTTTTTTTTTTAACTCTTACAGAACTAAAGTAGATTGTATCACCACCAACCACCCACACCCCAGATGTCTCCAATGACTGCCCATTGCATTTATAATAAAATATCAACTTCCTACTCCAGTCTAAAAGACCCAACATGAGTTTGGCTCTTACCTACCTCTCTCATGTGGTCTACTGTTCTCTATATTGCTTACTGTGCTCAAGACACGGTGACCGGGAAGCGGGTGTGGCTCAGTGGATAGAGCACCCGTTTACCATATGAGAGGCCCCAGGTTCGCTTCCCCGCGCCTCCTTGTGAGGGCAGGCCGGCTTGCGCTCAGCGCCGTGGGCTGATGCGGCAAGACCTCACAGCAAGGGGAAGATAAGCAGACACAGAGAAGACACGCAGCGAATGGACACAGCAGCACAAGCAGCAAGGGGGGATAAATAAATAAAAATCTTTAAAAAAAAAAAAAAAAAAAGACACGGTGACCTTATTTTTATTCCTTGACTATGTTAGGCTTATTTCTGCCTGAAGGTCTTTGTGCCAGATGCCAGAAAGGTCCTTCCTTCACATGATAAATGGCAAGTTCCTTGTCATTTAGGTCTGAGTCAGCCTAAATATAATTCCCTTAGTAAGGTCTTCTCTGATGACCTAGTCTATGGTAGTTCCTTCATCTCACTTTACTGTTTTCCTCATAATACCTTTTCTAGATTACTACTGTGTCTCCAGCACCTAGATTCACACCTTATTCGACTTGAAAAAGAAGGACTTCATGAATGAATAACATATAATACATGCTCATTAAATGTTTGATGACTGTTAAATAATTTGTTTTGTCTTTCAGTTTGTTAGTGGCGCAGGTACAAATCTAAATGTTCTGACACCACTTCAGTTTCTATTATACCATATTTATTTTTCAATATGAGTTTTGTGTTCTTTGTGAAAAAAGTGCTGAGAGTTCACCTAGGACTTGTATCCATTGTTTTTCAATAATGAAAAAACTGTCCCACTGCCACTGTTGTTGCTTTGACATGCTTCCCCTTCCAAACATAGTCTTACTTGGGATATGACATATTGTCATGATATGACACATTCCTGAGGTTTAAGCTACTTAGAGGTAAAAGTTGTATGGCTGTTACTGGTAAAGATATATTCCTATAAACTTACTGTTGCTTTTTACTTCCTAGTATGATCTGTCAGCCTCTACATTCTCTCCTGATGGGAGAGTTTTTCAAGTTGAATATGCTATGAAGGCTGTGGAAAATAGTAGGTAAGAAACATAGTTTTATTTAAGATGTTTTAGCCAGATTTAATTGAATATCTCCTTTTATTTTCTATATTTTTGGTAATTAAGCTTTATTATGTTACTTTGACACAAACTGGTATATGCCCTAAAATAATTTTAATGTTATATAGTCTCCTTCTATGCCACATCTTTTCCCTGAGCCCCAGCCTATATTTCCAGTTGATTACAGGATTGTCTACTTAGATATTCTACAATCTTAGTTTGCCAGGGCTATTGTGACAAGTACCATACAGTGGGTTGGCTTAAAGAACAGGAATTTTTTTCATAGTTCTGGAGGCAAGAAGTCCAAAATAAAGCTCCTGACAGGCTGTACTTTCTCCAGGAGTCTGTAGCATTCTGATTCTGGCTTGCTGCAGTCCTTGGGGTTCCTTGGTTTGCATCTCTGCCTCTGTTAACATCTGTCTCCTTGGTCTCCTCCTGTGGCTTTCTCTTCCAAATTTCCTCTGCCTTATAGTACTCCAGGCATATGTGTTAAGGCCCACCCTGATTCAGTTTGGCCTCACCTAAATAAGATCTTCAAAGATCCTATTCACAAATGAGGCCACATGTTAATGAAAAATAGTATCTTCAAAGGTCCTATTTACAAATTGGTTCACATCAACAAGAATGCAGATTAAGACATGAACATGCCTTTTGTAGTGGACATGCTTCAATACCCAACATCTACTGAGTTTCAAATAAAGTATATAAAACTAAATGCATAATCATCCTTGCTAGCCCACTTCTCTCTTTCAAATTCTTGATTTATATCATTGTTGTATCATTGTTTTATTTGGCCATTAGACTTGTGACCTTGTAGTCTTTTATTTTTCCTGTGTTTTGTATGTCTTATGTAGTTAATCACATGTTCATCTCATCAGGGATTTTTTTTTAAACTTTATTTTGAAATTATTTCAAACTTGCAGGACAGTTGCAAAAATAATTCAAACCCTATACAGAGAATTCCAACATATCCCTAACTCCCTCAAATACCCAGATCCACCAGTTTTAACATTTTGTTACCTTTGCCACATCTAGCTTCGGAATATTTGAGAGCAGGTTGCACACATCATACCGTTTTTTTTTTTTTTACCAGTTGTCGCCGCCGCCTGGGCTCGGTGTCTACTCTCTATGTCCATTTGCTACACGTTCTTCTGTGTCTGCTTGTCTTCTCTTCTGGTCTTCTCTTTAGGAGACTCTGGGGAACTGATGCTGGGACCTCCGATGTGGGAGAGAGGCACCCAATCGCTTGAGCCACCTCAGCTCCCTGGTTTGTTGTATGTCTCATTGTCTTTTCCTGTGTCTCTTTTTTATGTTGCGCAGGCCAGCTCTCCACGGTGCGGGCCAGCTTTGCCTTTACCAGGAGGCCCCAGGGACTGAACCGGGAACCCCCCATATGGTAGACAGGAGCCCAGTCGCTTGAGCCACATCCACTTCCCACATCCTTGAACACAGAACTTCTATGTATACTTCTTACAGACAAGGATATTCACTTATGTAAACACCTTAAGTGCATAAACATAAACCTTCCCATCTCAATCCCTCCCAAGCATACCATTTAGTGGGATTAATCACATTCAGTGTCACAGTACCCTCACCACTATCTGTTACTAGAACTTTCCTTCACCCCACATAGAAACCCTACACTCATTTTGCATTAACTTCTCATTGCTCCCCCACTCCTGGTAACCTGTACTCTACTTTCTGTCTCTATGAGTTTGCATAGTCTCTATTTTCTTTGTGCTTACGAGGCTTAAAATCTTGTTTGCTTTGATACCAACTTAACTTCAATAGTATATACGGTATGTTCCTGCACCCCTCTGTCTCCTCACCTTTATGTCACAGATTACACGTTTATACAGTATGAGTCCAAAACTCATATCATTACTTTCGCCTTTTAGATTCTGTAGGAAGTAAAAAGTAGGTTTACAAACCAAAAATCCAATAGCACTGGTATTTATATTTACCCAATGTCATTACCCTCACTGGAGATCTTTATTTATTCATGTGGCTTCAGTCAGTTGTCTAGTGTCCCTTCCTTTCAACGTGCAGAACTGCCTTTAGTATTTCTTGTAGGGCAGGTCTAGAGCTGACAAAGTCCCTCAGCTTTTTTTCTGGGAATGTCTTCATCTCTCCTGCATTTTTGAAACACAGTTTTGCCAGATATAGAATTTTTGGTTGGCAGTTTTTTGCCTTCAGTACTTTAAATGTTCTTCCCACTGCCTTTTTGCCTCCATCGTTTCCAATGATAAATTGGCACTTAACCTATTGAGGCTTCCTTGTATGTAGCATGTTGCCTCACTCTTGAAGCTTTCAGAATTCTTTGTTTTTGCCATTTGACAGTTTGATTATAATATGGTGTGCTGTGGGTCTGTATTTGGAGTTGAACATCTGGAATGTGTATATTTGTCTTTCATTAAATTTGGGAAGTTCTCAGACATTATGTCTTTTAATATTTTCTTTGCTTCTTTCTCTCTCTTTTTCCACTTCTCTGATTCACACAGTGCATAATATATTCGAGCACTTGATGGTGACCCACTGGTTCCTCAGGCTCTGTTCACTTTTCTTCATTCTTTTCTCTTTCTGCTCCTCAGACTGTATGGTTTCAGTTGTCTTTTCTTCAGGTTCACTGGTTGGTTCTGCCAGCTGCAATCTGCTGTTGTGAGCCCCTCTAGAGTATTTTTAAATTCTTATACTATGTTCCTTTTCATAATTCCCTTCTCTCTGTTGATATTCTCTTTGTGTTTATCTATCATTTTCCTGATTTCCTTTAGTTCTTTACTCATGTTTTCCTTTAGCAATTTGAGCATATTTAGGAACATTTTTAAAAAGCCTTTTCTGGAATGTCCCAGTTCCCATTCCTCCTCATCGATGGTTTCTAATGCTTTAATCTTTTCCTTTGCTTGAATCATTGTTTCCTGTTTCTTTGTATAACCATAAGGACTAGAATGTATATAAAATTTTGATCTCAGGACCCCTTTACACTTTTAAAATTTATTGAGAACTTCTTCACAGAGCTTATGTTTATGTTGGTGATAGGTCCTTTTCATATTTACCATATTAGAAATTAAAACAGAAAATTTAAAAAATAATTAATTTAAAATAATTATAATAAATTACATATTAACATAACATTTTTAATGAAAAGTAAATTTCCCAAAATATAGAAAATTAGTGAAAGAGAGGAATTGTTTTACATTTTTGCAAATCTCTTAATGCTTAGCTTAAGAGAAGACAGTTGGATTTCTGCTTCTGCATTTGATCTGTTATTTTGTTGAAGCATATGAAGTAAACCAGGTGTCATGCAGATATGTAGTTGAAAAGGTGAGGATTTTTCATAGCCTTTTCAGGTAATTATGGATGTTGTTCTTTGACACTACAACAAAACTAGACAAATAGTAGTTGCTTAAATGTTAGTTGACACATTTCATTACAAACTGTCAGAAAAATCACATTTAATACCACTACACATCCCAACAGGAAAGTTTATAAATATTGGGAAGCAGACAAGCTTACAGTGGTGGATATGTTTTCTAAATCTAATATTTTGCTTGAAAACTTAAATTTTATTATTGGCAACAAATATCATTTGTTTTCCTTAAAGTGACAAGCTTAATTTGTTCATTTTCGAAAAAATGCCTGCCATATACCTAAGTGTCAATAACCATAGTTTGACTATATTTTAAGGTAAAAACAGTGTTCTTTGAGAAAACTCACAACTCATAGCAGTTGTTACAAGTGCTTTTTCATTGAGGCAACCATCATATTTTGGTGTGCAGCAGAAGTACTTAATACTCTGTTCTTCCCATTTCATTATCAGAATATATAGAGAGTCATAATAATAATCTGCATCAAGGAGTGCCTTTTTCTTTTTTAACTGTGAGAACATAGCAGTGAAGAATAGTGATTACTAGTTGACTAGTATGGTTTGTTGCCACTTCCTTGATGTGGGTTAAAGCACCAGCAGTTTTACCGCACCCCCCAATTGCTTTTGCAGCATCAGTGGAAATGTCCACACAGTAGAAAAGGCAAATGATGTCTGTATTATTATGAAAATAATTTTGACCTCTCAGACCCCCTGAAAGAATCTTAGGGATTCCCAGGAGGTTCCTGGATCACATTTTGAGAACGATTAGCTTTATTAGAATAAAGAATGTTTTAGAGTCTCAAAATCTGAGGAAGCTTTTGAGTTAGAATAATTAGGAAAGGCTTCATAAAAGCTCTAGAACCTAAGTTTAAGTGAATTTGCAAAAGGTTGTAGAAACTTACTTAAATATGCAGCAGTGAAAAGGAAATGTCTTCTAGCACCCAGGATAGCTAAGGTTATGAAATTTATTTTATTTTGTTAATGATTTTGTTTTGCTTGTTTCAGTACAGCTATTGGAATCAGATGTAAAGATGGTGTTGTCTTTGGGGTAGAAAAATTAGTCCTTTCTAAACTTTATGAAGAAGGTTCCAACAAACGACTTTTTAATGTTGATCGGCATGTTGGAATGGTAAGGTCACATCTATAAATGTTCTTTTTTGCCTTCTGTTCCAATTTCTTTTGAAAGAACTAATTAGAATATATTAAAATATGATTAAAAGCATTCATTTATTTCTTTAGCATTGAATCAGAAGCGTCTAATCAGTGAACAACTATAAAAGTAATCACTAAGGGAGCAAATGTCACTTGAGTAGTTGAGTGTCTGCCTCCCACATGGGAGGTCCTGGGTTTAGTTCCTGGTGTCTCCTGAAAAAACAAACAAACAAAAAACAAATGGAAAAACCAACTCAGGGAAGGCAATGTGGCTCAGTGGTTGAGTGCTGGCTTCCCACATATGGGGTCCTGGGTTCAATTCCCAGTACCTTAAAAAAAAAAAAAAAAAA
>JAQZBX010011440.1:0-42708 GCA_029593785.1 Cabassous unicinctus
AAAAAAAAAAAAAAAAAAAAAAAAAAGCTTTGGCAGTACTTATCCTCTTTAAATAGTTGAGGCATTTTGAGCTGTGATCACTAGCTCCTCAAAACTCTTTCACCTTCTTGTCTTCCTGAACATTACTTTGTCCTGCTTAGGCTTTTTTCTTTCTTGTTTGATTTTTACTTATCAATCATTTCTCAGCACTTTTTATGCCCCTTATACATTGGTACACCCCAGACTTCTGTCTTTGTCCCTTATCTTTTCTCCTAAGATAATCTTCTCCATTCTGCTACATTCAGACCCCATCCGGTTTGCTGATGACTTCCAGACCTCCTTCCAACCCAGTTCACACTCCCAAGCTCTGGACACACATTTCCCACCAGTCACGGGCATTTTAAAGCTGGTTGCACCACAGGCACCTTAGACTCAACAAGCACTAGGCATAAATCACGGGCTCCCTGCAAGGGCCATCTGCTACTCAGTCCCAAGCCAGGAAGTTTGGAAGCCATCCCAGATGTGAAAGGCGAGGCAGTTGGTCACTAGCCCTACTTTCTAAATGCCTCAGAATCCGTCCCTCTGCATCCTTATTGCCATTGCCTTAATTCAGACCCCCAACAAAAGAGGCATCTGGCCCCCCTATGTCCCTAGAACAACCTACACTCCCCCCATGGCCTCTGTTGGATACTTGAGACAAGTACAGAGGAGGCTGTGACCCCCACACCCAGCCATCACTGCCTTGTCAGCTTTTTAGCGCAGAGTGTGTGCTCTGCTGTGTCCAGTACAGAGAACAGGACTAGCACATGCATGTTTGGTAATACATTGAATCAAAACCTCATTGTTGAGTTGGGCATCCGCCTACCACATGGGACGCCCGCACCCCGCCGCAACGAAAGCTGGATGCCCGCACCCACTAAATACTGCACCCAGTTGCAAGGAGCAGATGCCTAAATGAGTAGGTGCCACAGGCCAGCAGCCACGCAGCTGGCAGGGAGTGGGTGTGGCTTGGGACATTGGGCATTCACCTCCCATGTGGGAGGTCCCCAGTATGGTTTGGTGCCTCCTAGAAAAGGCAAGCAAACAATGAGCAGACAGACAAAGAGAACCATGGGGGTGGAGGAATATTTTTTTAAAAAATAAAGAACCTCACTGTTGGGGAGCTGATGTGGCTCAAGCAGCTGAGCACCTGCTTCCCACATGGGAGGTCCCCAGTTTGGTTCCTGGTGCCTCCTAAAAACAACAACAACAACAAAACAAATGAAAAAACCAACTCAAGGGAGCTGATGGAGCTCAGTGGTTGAGGGCCAGCTTCCCACATATGAGGTCCCGGGTTCAATCCCTGGCCCCAGTACTAAAAAAACAAACAAACAAACAAAAAAACCTCATTGCCTGAAAGGAAAAAAGTCCAGACTGCTGAAACGGGCATTTTATACCATCTGCTCATCAAACTCCAGCTGAGGAACCTATTTACACCCTGTGAGGGACAAACTGCATAATTAGATAGGTTTCCACACTAGCCTGGGAACTATGTTCAGCTGTTTTTGTTTTCACTCCCTCACTCTCTACAGTTTGTCCTCATTTTTATTCCCTCCTTCACCCTTCAACACACAGTCCAACACGCCGCTGTCTTTCCTTTCCTCCTCCCCTTCCTAACTAAGCCCTGCTTTTTGAAACCTAAGCACCTTGAGACTTACCCTGGCCTTTTAGCCACACAATTTCCCATCTTTTTTATTTAAACCAACATTTCCCGTGTTCGCTAAGTGACAGGCGCTGTGTACTGTTCTCCCACATATCCTCCTATGAGTGCATCAGCGCCAGCTACAGGATAAACTTTAGTACTGAGCAAACTTTCATAATCCAACCCCTTGAGAAGGAGATGCGTGTAGCACACCTCTGCTTCAAGCACTGGAATGGTTTCTCCTTGCCCCTAGACTAGAATCCGAAATCCTAAGTATGGTCTTCAGTCCCTTCAGTCCCTCTCTCTCCAGCCTTGTTCCCACCCCTCGCTCACTTGCTTCCTAGGTTCCAGCCAAGGTGCTCTCCTTTCCATTCTCAGAAGATTCCAATCTCGTCATGCCTTCAGGATTTGCACATGCAGCTTCCTCTGCCTAGAGTTGCTCTCCTCCCCACAGCCTTTCCATCTGACCTCCTTCAGGTTCTGTACCGCATATCTCTTCCTTGGAGAAGCGTTCCTTGACCCTTGGGATTTCTTCAAAGCACCTACTAAATTCATTACCAGTTATTAATTCTGTAAGCTATTTCCTTAATGCCTGTTTTCCCCATACACCCAGACCCTGTGATCACGTGGCTTACAGTCTCTGTTAGCACCAGGCTCCCTGCCTTAGAGAGAAGGCTTCAAGGGCTTCTGGATGGTTGAATGGATAAATGAGTGAACGAGTAGATAAGAGAATCTCTACTGCACCTTCCAATTTTGCAATGTCTTGTTTCTGCATTCTCTGTCAGAAGAGCAGGTTCATGCCCTCTTACGTTTCAGTTACATCTACAAGATGTGATGCTAAGAACACCTGCTCTCACAGGTTTGTAGGAAGTGGGAGTAAAAGTGGCCGTCGTGGTATCAGGTACAGGTCTCAGAGCAAGGCCTGGAAGCAGCACTTCCGTGGCAGCCTTACGGTCATTCTCCGTCTCCTCCCCCGTTCCTCTGCCCGCTGTTGAGGACAGGGAACAGGGCAAGTGTCCTCTTTACTCCCAGACACAGGCTGGGTCATGCTGGGAAGCACTGCCAATAGGAGGCTCTCAGGTGCTGTGTTCATGTTCAAGATACACGTTTCCAACCCTAAGCCTGCAGACAGGCCACGGCTTCCTGGACTTGCCTGAATCACCCAAAACACCCAGCCTGATCTGGCCTTCCAGACACCCTGTCTACCCAGGAACACAATCACCATCCTGCTGGCAATGCTGCATCAGGGCTGCGCCCCATTACACAGGCAATTTGTTTCCAGAAGCTGCTTAGCGACCTCACCCCGCCGTGCTTGAGGTGTGGCATTTCCATGAGACTGCCAGGCAGAATTTCAAGAGGCAGATCATTTAGAAGCAATTATTGGAACTCAACTAGCATTTTCAAGGAATTTCTTTAAGGAATCCAAGGTGATGGAGAGATACTAGCAGAAGGGATGTGGAGTGCATTTATGTTTAAAGCTATCTGGGACCTATTTCAACAGGCTCCAAACTTCAGGTGTTATGTCCAGACAGCAACCTAAAACTTAATCCTGCTCTCTTTCCGTAGAGTTCTAGCATCCTCTGTGATGGGATGGAGACTCTCTCACTTTACGTTGCCAGTGAAAGGAAAGGAGCCCTTTGAAAATGTCTGAAAGCTAATGCTGAACTGGGACATAAAACCAGCTTCAGGACGTCAGGGCCCACTTGTGCCTGCCCTGCAATGCTGGACGTTTTTATGTGAGTTACATTAAGAGCTTCCATCTCTCCGGACAAAGAGAGAAAAGTGCTTCCATGGTGGGTGGCCCCAATTAAACCCTGTGCCTAGCGTGTTTCCGCCGAGGCTGCCTGGAAGTCAGCCAGGGCTGATTAGAGAGCAGGTACCTCAAAGGGCCCAGCGCTGCCGTAATGAAAAAGCCCTGGAAAACGGCTAAATGACACAGAGGAAAATCATTACAATTGAAATGTGCCCCCTCGATGCTCCCCCTCCATAAAAAAAAACACTTCTTCAGAATTGCCCAAATATTGCTTTGTCCAATGAGTTAATTGTATAGTAAATGAAAGCTCTTTTACACAGGCAGCCTGGATTTCCAAGCTTGAACATACCGCTCTGATTAAGAAACATTTTATTTGGCTTAAAAGCAGGTAAAGAAAAAGAAAGCATTGAAAAACAAAACAGAACCCCACCCTCCCACCCCCAAAAAAGGGGGTAAATTGCCACATACGCTATGAACCACAACCTGGTCTAATATTGAATGAAGACTTGCAGATAATACCTAATTTAAAAGGAATTAAACATTTTTTAGGATGATAAAGCCTGTATAAGCTCCTTTTTAAAACCTTGAAAAATATTTAAAGTACAGAATGAGAGAATAAGAATAATTCACTATCCACCCCTCAAAGAGAACCACTGTTAACATGGCCCTAGGTGTCTTCTTGTGTAAACACCTACGATTGTGTGAGCACGTGGGAAGGATGCTGAGTAGATGGGGGGTGGGTAGTGATGCAATGCATAGCAGTAGGTGAGATGAATCTTTGCCAGGAGTTCTTTCAGAAGGCTGGGCTGGGAAGGGGAAGGTAAGCACAGTATGTCCATAGCCACTTACTAGTTGTTTCTCAACCACCTGAAATCTGGCTGCTTCTGCCCCCAGCTCACCTGACCCTGTGCCAACTATTTTAAGTAGTTGAAATTGCATTGTATCTGTGTTTACGCCCTGCTTTGTTTGGGACTGATATTACATATGGAATGTGTTACAGGAATTAAAATTCCCCACACCATCAAATGAATATAACATACTGCACTTAGGGAAAATTTGGAAGGCCTGTGCTATGGGACAGCTGAGCTATAATAAATAACAGCAGCAGGGACACCTGCACCATTGTGCTATGAGAAAGGGAGGTGGGCACGAATATTCCTTGAGTACTCTGGGAAAAACATTGCACCAGGAGTGGTCTATAGGGTGCCTCATTTAGTCCTCATGACAAAACAATGACGGGGTCATTATCAGTCCCCTTTAACAGACAGAGACACTGGAGTTCATCAACAGATGAGGTCACTGGCCAAGTTCACCGAGCTAGTGCGGCAGGGCCAGGGTGAGGACCAGGTCTGTCGGAGTCTCACTTAATTCTGACCCCCCACCCATTTGTGGGGACAAAGCGCAATAGTCAAAAGAAGTCAGGTTGGGAGTCCAAGTGTTGTTTGTCTAGTACCTGGAAAAAGACAAGTATTCGATGAATGCATGTTGTATCAATGCCTTTTATTCTACTTTAAATTTCACGGGTGCTGTCCCTGACAAATCTGGTGATTGCACCCACAAAATGTCAGGTTCACAGGCCCATTCCTTTTGCAAGAGCATCACTTTTAACTTCAAGCTTACCTATGAAGGGTATCATAGGTGTGGCTACTAAGATAGAGCCAGGAAAACTGAAGGTAGACAAGGCATAAATAGATCTCATAAAGCTCTACTGTCAGAGAGAGTGCATCTAGCTTGGGTGAGAAATGACCAGTGGTAATGGCGACAATGATGATAAAAAAGAACTCCCATTAATTGATCGCTTACTTGGTACTGGGCCCAGCGCTGTGAGCATTTATAGAAAATAGACATCAAAGCACTCTGCAAAGTAGGGTCCAAATCTGGAAAATGAAAATAAGAATGTCTAATGCTCAAAGAAGTTACATAATTATCAATTGAGATGCTTTGGCTAAGTGACGGGTAGAATTTGAAACCAGCCTGCCTTATTCCAGAAATGCACACAAGGTCCATCTCACTGTTCCTGGGCAGCATGACGTGTTGGACCAGTGGGTACAAACCACCCCTAATCGTGTCCATAAGAGTTTCAGGTTTTCTGGTGGCCATGTTGTGGGAAGAAAAGTCCCTGGTGGTTCTGGAGCAGATGGCTGTGTGGCAAACCCTGTCGGTTTGACCAGCCAAAAGCTCAGCTGGGAACAGGCAAGCAGTTTGGAATTCATCCCTAGATTTTAGAATTACACCGAAAGGGACCTTCCTAATTCACATGGGCCATCCCTGGGTATCAGAAAACTCCCCCAGGTGAATCACAGGCCTGACCCAGGATGGTATTTATATGCCTATATTATAGGGAAACGGAGTTGAGAGATGCAAAAGGCAGGACATGATGGAGAAAGGAGGAGATTCGGGAGAAAAAAAGAATAAGAACAATAGCCAAAGACTAAGCCATCAAGTAGATATAACATGAAGACAAGTAAATAATTTAGTAGATGCAGAGAGGGGAGAAAATGTGTGAAACTGTAGAGCCAGATAATGAAATCTGGTGTATATTAGATTTGTATGGCTGTCTACTTTCTTACACCCTTACAACAGTCCCATGGGATAGGTAATGTAAGTAGCAATTGAAAACCGCTATGCTAGAACATAGTTTACCAGCTTTCTTGAACTTCTTTTACTCCATCTTTATGTATACCAGATAACACTCTGTCTCTTAAAATATGAATATAATCAACGAGATCCCTAAATCCCATGTTCTCTGGGAAGTCTAGTGCTAGGATGTGAGGAACTTCCTGGGGAACTGCTTTCTCACGTTTCTCCTGGCTCCCACTGAACACTCAACATCACCTGACCCTCACCTCTTCTTCAGGTCTCTCCTCTGTCCTACCCAGATATACATGGATAACATAGACATAAAATGTAGAATATATGATAGGTAGATACATACATCAAAGATAGAGATAGATATATAGATAAAGAGATAGAAATACATTAATAGTTACATAGGTAGAAAGAGAGATGATAGAGACATAGATCTAGAGACCTAGAGATCTAGAATATAGGATGTATTACCTAGATACCTAGACACAGGTAGGTATAGACATACATTGAATACATACATCATGTAATGCAGCCCTTTTGTTCGTCCCAAACCACTCATTTGTGTGTGTAGCTGTCAGTGGTAAAGGTTGGGGGCTCAAATGGGCTTTGCATCACAGAGGTAGGAACCAGTTTACGTAGATTATCTGCTCTCCCTTTTCTGAAAGGTCCTCTGGCCACCCACCACGTTGCTCGGGGCCTGAGGTCCTTGAAGAATCCCCTTCCTCTCTACTTCTTCTGTGTTTTATGCAGAACAGTTCAGCTGCCACCCTCTTTGAGCTGCAGGCCTGTCTTAGCGGATCAGATAACTCGTTAGTGTGCTCTGCAGAAATAAAAGGCCCTCTATTTCTTGCCTCACTCTTCAGCAGGACAGAATCACTGCCAGAAGCACTGACGTTTCTGATTCACTGTCTGCTCACCCAGCCTCCAGAAGTGAAAAGAAGCTGGAAGGGGAATAGTGCCATTTCCCTTTAAAGGCAGAAATGTTGGTCATCAGTTTAGATTTAAAGGAAAAAATCATTATTGCTGTTATCAATTTTTTCTTAAATGCAGAAAGTTGAAATACGTTCTCTCTACTATGGAGCTAGGAGTGAAATCAAGCCAGGTCTTCTGGTCACTAGTTCACAATGACTTTATGGTTCCATTTGTAAAGATAACCAATGGAAAATCGATCCATTTTAGAAAAGAATAATAAGACATATTTGGTGGAGCACTCATTTTGGCATCAACTTGAGCTCAGATTTCTCCTGGGGAAGCCTTTCAGACCATTCCCTGCACCTCCAATATGGGTTGATACCCCATCTCTATGCTCTCAAAACACCCAGTGTTTCCCTCAGCCACAGGACACAGAAAATTAAGCCAACAATTAAAATAAAGTGAGATGACTTCCGTACTGTATCGTGAGCCCCTGAAAAATCCATGGGCTATGTTCTTTTCATCTTAAACAGTGGTTCTCAACTGGAGTGCCTTTGTACCCATCTCCAGGGAACATGTGGCAATGTCTGGGGACTTTTCTGAGCATCATAACTGGCAAGGGGGGGGGGCGGCGGTTTGCTAGTGGGTAGAGTCCAGGGATGCTGCTAAACATCCTACAATACGCCATACACAGCAGAGTCACCTGATCCACAATGTCAAGTGCAGAGATGGAAAAACCCTGATCTTAAAGGTTATTCATTTAACAAATATTTATTAAGCACTCTTTTTTTAAAACTTTATTTTGTACATTTAGTAATTGAAAATATAAACAATTAAAAACTAAAAAGTAAATACAGATGAATAAATATATACATTTCTCAATTAAATGTAGTGGATACATATAAAAAAATTTTTTTGAATAATATGTTACACAATATATTTGGTTCATAGTAACACATTCATACAGTATTTGTCCTTTTGTGTCTGGCTTGTTAAGCACTCTTTATGTATCACACTTTGTGCTAAATGTTGGAAGCCCCTTGTGCCTGTTTCCTCCCCATCACTATTTTTATGATAATAATAGGAAGCACCCATGGAGCGTTCAAGGTTGTAAGTCCCTATGTTTACTGCTTCACATATGCAGTGTTATCTATGTAATCTTCACAATAGCTCTGTAGCATTATTATCTCCTTCTCCCTCCCCCACCTTTTTTTAAACAAAGGATGGTGTTGAGACTCAGAGAGATTGAGTAACATGCCCATGGCCATAGAGCATCTAGATTTGTGTTCGCCTGACTCATAACCACCACACTCAATTGCCTATCAGCTTAAAAACAATTGGGATCATATTATCTACATCCTAGGGCTGTTATAGAGATGACATAGTATCTCTTTTCAGGTATTTCATGACTCCACCATTATAGCAGGCTTGCAGGCTAGAGTTTTGAGAATGACCTTTGCTATGGTGGATGGTTTTGGAGAAGCTAAATTGTCACTTGAGAGAGAAGGCATGAGGGCTAAAAAGAGATCACACAGAGGATCTTAGGTGTCAGTTATTCTTGAAGACCCTCTGCAAGTGTGTGTGTGTGTGTGTGTGTCTGTGTGTGTGTGTGTGTGTGTAATGGGAAGAGGAATACTATCGGATAGCAGAAAACAGAGAAGAGAGATAGAGAGAATCCTTGACGATGATGTTAACGATGAGATCTTGGACCAATGGAAAAAAGAAACATTTCTTAGAATTTTAATCCATTCCTTTTAGGTAAATGTTTCTATTTCTTCGAACTCTCATTTTTCCGGATCTTATTAGAAGCAGATGCCAAGACAGGATTAAATGTGTAAGGATTTTATTAGGGGAAATGTCTGTGAGAAGAGACGGGGAGGGAGCCGGGGAAGGCTGGAAAACCCATCAGACTGCAATGGAAGTCTGACTGCTAGTGAAGGATAGAGGGAGAGGTGGTTGGGTAGAAGCATCTTAGATCACTGTGCAGTCTATGGAAGTTTCCAGAAGACTGTTGGGGAGGCCTAAAATGTCCTTGCCTCTTAGGAATGGGCCTGCCTTGGTATCCCTGCTATGCTAACTCAGTGGCTGGGAGCAGCCCACACACAGGAAACATATCCTTGGCACAAATGAATGGATGGATTTCAGCACCTAGCAGCTGGGGCCCTTGCTCAATTAATCTCCCTGTAGGGGGAGAGCTGCTAAGAACATTCTCATGGTGGCCACACCAGGTACTCAAACATTTTTAGTAAAGCACACACAAATGCTCTGCCTTCAATTCAGTTAGAGATGGATGTGGTCAAATACATGCCCTTTGGGTGAACAGCATGTCACCTGCCTGCCCCCCCACCAACCCTCCGAATTGCACTTGAAGCATCAATGTATGGTCCCAGCTTACAACCAATGACCTCATCTGCTTCCAGGACATGCTATAAATTCCCCTTTCTGTGTACAGTGGATCTTCTGCCACTCTACCCCGCCTCCCTCCAAAAACTCCTATTATTTTGTTTTGTGTCATATTTAAACCTGGATCTCAGCTTTGATTGTCTAGCCCTCCTTTTTCTTTTTGCCCAGGATAATAAACTATAAACACTATAATCATGTCTAAACAATACCTTCCTGGGGTGAGCTCCCAGCAAAGGAAGCAGTCCAATTGCCATCCCTTTCTGGGCTGGTCCTGCCAGTTCTCCTTACGGCAGCCTGAGCTTCTGGATCCTAGCCAGCCTGCAGGGAGTCCTTTGGTGGAGGCTGAAGTAGTGATTGGGCAGGGCAGAAGGAGGTGAGGGGCTTCCATAGCCTACCTGAGAGCTCTGTAGGTGGCTGCAGGGCACTTGACTGGGATCCAAGAGAGGCACCTGGCTCCAAGCTGGCCTGGTGCCAGCGTCAGAGGGCGAGCTTGCCCTGAATGACAGCGTCTAGGCTCAGTTCATGCTTTATTGTTGTGTGTCTCTTTAAAACTAATTCCTTGGTGAAAGATGCTTGAAATCTAAGCCTCCCCATCCTCCCTCCTCATTTTATTTTGAGTTGCAGGCACTTGCCCCTGTTGAGAATCAGAAAAGTCCTGCTAGTAAGCAAATCCCTGCTGAAATTGGAATCCCTGAGCAATGCCAGGCACAGTTGTTGAAATATTGAAGCATCTCCCAGGCCTAGCAATGACTAAGGAAAGAACAAAATTGCCCACACCTTGTAGCCCACAAGGTAGTGCCTAGTGCAGTAAATGAAGAAGGAATGATTCCTCAAAAACATTTAGAACATAGAAATGTAAGAACTGCGTTCCAAAAATGTACATGGGCCCCCGTTAGGTGTTTTCAAAGTGTGATTCCAGCACCCAGCAGCATCACCAGGAAAATCACTAGAAATGCAAATTGGGGGCTACACCCACCCCTACTGAATCAGAAGCCCTGGGCAGGGGACCCAGCACAAAAGATCACCAGGTGAGTCTGAGTCTGATCATGGCTAAAGTTTGAGAACCCCTCCTCTCGAGACTGAAATTACTTTTTCACTAATAACCAGAACACAAGACAGTGTGCTTAATCATGTAATCCTCCTATAACACTTGATCACAGTGTATTTGTTCAACTATTTATTGAAATTCTACTATGTGCTAGTCTCTGTGCTATGCCTAAGAGGGTATAAAGGTAAAAGAGACACAGTCCTTGTTCTCACAGAGCTTATCTTCTAGTCAGGATAACTCAGATGAATCAAACACACATGCAAATAATTATATAGTCACCAATATTTAAGGTGCTTTGAATAAATATGCAAAGTTCCTTAATAATATAATACCAGAAGACCTGATCCAGTCTAAGGGATAAGAAGATCTTCAATGAGGAAATGATGCTTGAGTTGAGATGTAAAGGAAGTGAAGAAATCAGTTTGGTAGCGTTTAGAATGGAGGTGACGTTTCAGGCAAAGGAATCAGCATGTGCCCAAGGGATTGCATCTGGCCAGAGGTGGCTTATTCTAGAAACTGACAGAAGTTCAGGGTGCATGAAGTGCGGAGATCAAAGGACAGAAAGGTACGTGAGGGAACTACGAAGACAGACTGGGACCATGTTAAAATTGTTGGTCTTTTTTATGAGCTCCATGGGCGTCCACTGAAGAGTTTGAAGCCAGGAGTGGGAGCAAGATGATCAGATCAGCATTTGGAGAAATTTCATTTTGGCTGATGTGTGGAGATGGATTGGAAAGGGACAAACATGGGTGTTTGTGGACAGTTAGGCGGGCGTAGCAGCCATCCAGGCCAGAGATAAGGTAGGGGAGACCAGGGCAGTGGTGATGGAGATTTAGAGAAGTGGAAGGAACTGAGAAGAGTCCGTCACAAGTTGTGTGGAGACAGAGATACCAAGGACTAATCCTGGTTCTGGCGTGCACAGTACAGCTGAGAACGGGGATACCATTCAATGATATAGTTATAACATCTCTGAAAAGCATCAGGTTTGGGACAGGAAGGGGTGAGGGTGAGGCACAATGACTTAAGCTTTAAAAATGTTGAGTTTTAGCTGCCCTTGAGACTTAACAGGCATAAGCCTGGAGTAAGATCTCAGAGGAAAGGTATGGGCTGGAGATATCAAAGTGTGAATTGACTCACATTTATGTCTCAGGATTGAAGCATACGTAGAAAGTCTAGAATAAGACAGCCTTCTCTTCATATTAATATTCATTTTAATTAGCATTAGAAACCTGCATGGTTGGAAAAAAAAAAAAAGGAAACAAGTAAGGGGCATGTTCTAGAACCTGTTGTCATATTTTTTGGATGATCTATCCATTTAGTAACCTAAAATGTAGCAGCAACAAAAATAGCCAGCATTGTTACTAGATGGCAAGCTTGAAAAAAAAAGATCAATGGTATTGTTGTATTTGTGGAAAGAATTAAGTATATTCCTTGGATTGATTCAAGGAATTTCACTTTTCCCTTGCTTAGTTCTCTGAGAATATGGGAGCAGCATGCCTCAAATTATCACCATATCCTAAAATCATGTGAGGATTATTAACGCCAAAGATGTCCCTAGCTAACAACTATGAGTTGACTATCTTAGAGGAAGTCTTGGAACCAGGGGTATTGCCTGAAATCTCATCAATGGTAGGGTGATAATCCTAATGAATGATGCAGCCTGACACAGTGATTAAAAAAACTCTAAAAGCCTCGCTAGAGATCTATTTTGCACCATCATTCTAATACACACTTCTCTTCACAGTTTTAAACATTGTGAAATAAAACACAATGTTGTATAATTAATAGCATCCCAGACACATGATGATAGTGAGAAGAGAAGAATAAATAATAACTAGAACCTACTGGGTGCTGACTTTGTGCTAGGAACTGTTATCAGAGTTGGTTCCAGGTTCTTGGCATCGTCGGGAGAAAGAATTCAAGCACGAGCCACAAATTAGTTAAGCAAGTAGAGAATTTATTGTGGAGTAAAGCAAGAGGGAGAAAACATATCTTCAGGGATGAAGGCGGGTATTCTCAAGGGAGAGAAATGCGAAGTTCTGCGCTGGGTTCCCCTGTTTTAAGGGGGTACAAGCCCTGATAAGCAAGGGCTTAGGAATACAGGGACCCAGGGGTGTGGGGTCCCTAGGGGTTTGGGGGTTGCTGTTTGGTGATGATTGGCCTCTGGCTGCTGTTCATGACCTCTGCAGGGCATGTTGCCTGGCCTGCAGTCACCGTCCATGAGGTGTGAGGTAACCTGAAAGCTAGGTAGGTGGGTGATGATGGTGCCCCTTCCCTCTTTGCGGGCTGCCTTCTGATAACGCAGCCTTTGGGTGTGTGCTTGTAAGCTGTCCCTTCCCAACTTGCTTGTGTGAGCCAGCAAGCTCATGTAAGTCAGCAGGCCATTGCCTCAGTTTCTGTTTGTGTGGCTTATTAGGTTTTCTGCCCCCTTCCTCCTTGGGTCCCTATTCTATCCTGCCTCAGAACCATGCTAAGCATTTGTATGTGTAGTGGGTTGAATAGTCACACCCAAAAGGTATGTCTGCCAGGAATCTCAGAATGTGACCTTATTTGGGATAAGGGTATTTGCAGATGTCATCAAGGTGATGATCTCAGGATGAGATCATCCTCGTTTAGGGTCAGCCCTAAATCTTATAGTGACAATGTCCCTATAAGAGACAGAAAAGGAGAAGACACACAGAGGCATCGAATGAAAGGCCATGTGAAGACAGGGGGAGATTGGAGTGATACGTCGACAAGCCAAAGGACATCAAGGACTGCCAGTAGCCACTGGAAGCTAAGAGAGAGCCGTGGAATGGATTTTTCCTCAGAGCCTCCAGAAGGCCCTGCTGACACCTTGATTTTGGACTTCCAGCATCCAGAAGCATGAAAGAATAATTTCTGTAGATTTAAGCCACTCAATTTGTGCTAATTTGTTACAGCATCCCTAGAAAACTAGTACAGTATGTATTAGCTCATTTACACCTCACTGCAATGACTGAGGAAGGTACTTTTGATTTCCCAGTCTTACAAACAAAGAAACTGAAGCATGAAGAGGTAAAAAAAATTTACCCAACGCCACTGGACTAGTTAATAATGAAGCTTGGATTAAGAAAAATGGCTTACAGGACCCTAGGAAGCTCTCTTAACATAAACTTGCAGGCAGTTCCATAGGTTTCTCTCTCCCTGCAGCCAACAAATATTAACTATTCCACCTTGTTGGGAAAAAAGCCAAGGAATATCATATAGCTAGATAGCTTCAGGTTGGTAGACAAATTTTGTGAATTTGAAGGATAATAAAGTGTTAGTTATTGCTATCACTGTTGCTATTATTATATTATCAAGGAAGGAGAAAAAATAATGCAAATAGAAAAACCAGAATGGTAGAAATTTTGGAAACTGAGTCCAGTTGTCTGAGCAACAATTGTGAGATCTTTTTTTGCCAAATCTGTGAACTACCTGAACTTTTATTTATGTTTATGTAACCTGATTCACTTTATAAACAAAACTTTAAAATTTTTTTTCTAATCTGAATATATTAATAGTTTAAACCATTAAGCTACTAATTAAAAAAAAATACTGTAGAGTCCTCAGAATCTTCTGGAGAACCAGAAGTGGAATGCATTACTCATATCAGAGTTTCTATTAGAGTGATGGGAATACAGGAAAGAAGAAGACAAAAAAAGCAAACAATGGCTGGGAGGCATGGTAGCTCCAGACCTCTCATCTCCAAAGTCTTTTTGTAGCTTCCCAAGGAATCCCTACGGGGCATGACTCAATTGCTTGGGAAACTCTGGTCTGCATAACCTGAGTACATGTCATCTTCTGACCTATGGAAGGACCAGATTGCCAAGCCAAGGACCTGGTGAAGACATGTTACCCTACATCTCCCCATTTCATGTATAACAAGCTCCAAAGTTAAAAATAAAAAAGTTACCCATTAGGAAGGGAAGGCATCACAAAATAAAGCTTGAAATGTTCTCAATTCAACAGTGGATGTAAGAACATATAACAGTGTGGTCTCATGTATACAAGCAAGAAAAAAATGTAGCAAAGCCCAAATGTTTAGGTGTCAAAAAAAGGAAACAGCTCTTGTGTCTTCTTTGTGGTCCAATTAATCAAGTCTGAATGGGTCTAAAACTGGTAGCCACTTACCAAGTCTACAAGAAATGTCTGATTCTGATTATTAAATAAACAATTCCCCAAAAAGGAAATGTTATGGAGAAAGAAAAACATTTTCTTCTCCTGAATTGCAGTGTTCTGAATTCCTGTCCCATGTTGGTGGTAGGAAAAAAATAAACTAGCTAGAAATTGCGGCTATATCAAATCATATTTTACTCCAGACATTGGATATCATAAAGTCTAAATTGCCTCTGAAAAAAATTAGGAGTGTTATTGATTTGTCTTACACTTTGAAGAAAATAATTAAGGTGTATTCTTGGATGGTAATTTCATTATATTTTAATCGATTTTCTAGGATTATTGTTCTCTTAAATGTGAAAACTTCAATGGCATTCGATTTTGATCTCACAGTCTTTTCCATAATTCTTTATGCCATAAGTCAGAGGCTGTTTCTACAGCCTCAGGCAACCTGGTGTCATGAATCACAAGGTCAGAGTTCTACTCCTAACTGCTACTTACTAGCTGTGGAGAATGTCCCACTAACTTTACCTCCCTGATCTTTAAATTCATCCTATGCGAAGTTGTAACTCTTCACATTATTGTTGAGGATTTCAATGAAATAGTTAAGTAGTTAAGTGGGTACTTTGTGGTTGGACAGAAAAATAATAGCTGGAGGATACCCATCAAGTTCTCAAGCAAGCTCACCTCGGTAATGTGTGGCCGTGAGAAGGTGTGTGTTGTTGGGAGATCAGTCCATCAGGAAGACTCCCTTTTTGCATTTTGCATACTTCCAAGCTATTTGAATGTGTTTAAACAAACATGGCTCACTATAAACATTAAAGAATAAAAAGACATTTAAGAATAAGAAGAGCAAGAAGATAAAAAGGTACCATTGGAGGTGGTTCTTGGTCCTCGAGCCATGTTGTTGAAACCAAATTCAAACAATGCCTATGTCTTTCTTCCCCAGACCTGCTAGGGCTGTGTCCTGAGCTGACTTGATTTTAAGATAAGGTAAGGTAGTATTAGTAATCGTAGTATCTCAAAGATACTGGCCCACCCAAGGCCCAGCCCACCTTGTTAAGCAGCCTGAAGTCCTTGGCTGAAGCATTAAAAGGAGAAAAGAAAAAGAAAACGTCAGCCTTTGGCAAACAACTCACTTTAGCAAATCTATAGTCGCAATACTATTACTATTAATCATTATCATTTATTGAAAATTTACTATGATCTGGGAATTGTGCTTAGTGCTTTTTAAGTGAATGGCTCATTCAATGTTTGCACAACCATTTGAAGAAGGCATTATCGTCATCCCCATTTTGCACATGGAAGAACTGACTGTTAGAGGGGTTAGGTAGCTGACCCAGGGTCATAGTGATAGCAAGCAGGAGAGCTGGAAACTAGATTCCAGCAACCTGGAAGGCTACAACAGGATCAGATAGCAGGAACTCCAAAGCACTGAAACAGAGACATTGGCAAAGTGGTCCTTTCTTGTTGAATTTCTTGTGGCCTTGGCTTATAGACTCGTAGAATTTTTAGCATTGGAAAGGATGGTACAGGTCTTTGAGCTCAACCTGTCTCTCAGTAAGGAATCTTTTCCACATATCCATGATAGATTGCCTTCCATTTGCTGCTTAAATGGCTCCAGTCAAAGGAAATTCAAGATTTATGTGGACAGATCTTTGCACTGTCGGGCAATTCTTCTCATTACAACCTTATTCCTTCGATTAAGCAGAAATTGGTTGCCCTATGAAATCACACCAGTGTTCAGTTCTGGTATCTGGAAAGCCACGTAATTAAGTCTGTTTCCTCTTTCATGTGACAATCTTTGAAATATATGGAGACATTACTTGTGTCCGCAATAAATTTAGATGGTTTATTTTGGAGCAGAAAGTACAGTTTAGGCTTAGAAAACTTACAGCTCTGGGCTCAAATCGCAGTTCTGCCCTTCACTAGCCATGAATCTTTGGACAAGTTCCTTATATTCTCTGAGTCTCAGTCTTCTCACCTATAAATTGGTGAGTACGATACCTATGTCCTAAAGCTTTTGAGAATAAAATATAAAGTCCCCAGCATAATGCCAGACCCAGAGAAAGTATCCAGGACACATGGTTTCCTTTTCCCTCTCACTGTTTTGATGATTTTCCTTGGATTTCTCTCTAGGTTTTTTTTTTAATGAACCTCTTCAAATATGAGGCTCCAGATGTTCTCTGATGTAAAGGAAGGTGAAACTGTCAGGTCCCATGATGTGAACACTCTTATTTTTAATTTAAATGGTCTTATCCTTCCAAAAATCTATATTTACTTGGAAACTGATTAAATAAATCTGAGATCTTTTTCCTGTGGCCCAACCAAGCCTCCTGTCTTCCATGTTAAACTTACTGATTGACTTTTAGCTTCAAAAGCAAGACTTCCTTTTCTCCCCATTGCATTCCACTTTCTAATTTTCAGTGCATCGTTCCTGCCTGTTGATGTTCTGTGTCTTGGGCCTGTCATCCATGCCATTAGCAATCCCTCCCTGCTTTGTGGCAGTTGAAAAATGTGATAAGCATACTTTCAACCCAAGTAACTGATAAAAAATGCCAAACAGGATAGAACCAGGGAGCAATCTCTATGTCACTCTGCCATAGACCTCCCACCAAGTTGACAAAAAGCCATTAATCAACCCTGGCTGGCTGGGACACTTCAGTCATCTGTGATTGCATCTAGCAGTCCTACCACCCAGTTCATGTGTCATAATCCTGCTATTGGGGAAACTTTTATCAAATGCTTCTCTAAAACCAAGATGCATTTGTTACCTGGGTCCATCAGCCTTGTAGTAAAACTATCAATATAGGACATGGAGTTACTTTGGCACAAAAAACACAAACCCTCATTAGTATCAAACCTTGTTCATAAATGGTCATCGATTTAAGTATCAACACTAGGCTCTTTAGAGAACATTACTTCTTAAGAAGATTAAGTCACTTCTTTGGTTTCCAGAAGTGTTTGCTTTGGTTTCCAGATATCCTCCATTTTAGAACATCTGGGTATTTGTAATCTAATGGCATCCTTCCTATTCTCTAATAAAACTCAAAAGTTATACAAAACGACTATAATAAATTTTCAGACTCCAGAATTGTTTTCACAAGCTCCAAAGGAAGATACCTGCTTTAATGAAATTGATCACTATCTTCTCTCCTATTTGGGGTGCTAGTTTCTTCTTTTCAAAAATTTATTTGATCTTCCCTTTGCTGTTAGAAGAGACATTTTTCAAAATTCACTGAATTCATCTACCATAAAAATAATAATAAAATGAAAACTCATTTTTGCCAAGCATGGTAGTTCCTATGGGAGAGGCAAAGATAAGTAAGATGTGGCCTTTAAACTCAGAGGCATGTAATTGGTAAGGTGTAATAAAGGAAATCTACCCAAAACAAAATAACAACAACAAAACAATGATAGAGGCAGAATGTGGCAAATGCCCTGAATGGCACAAAATGCTGTGCGGGCCTTTAGAGGTTAGAAAAATGAATTTGGGATTAAAAGTTCTTGCTTGGGGTGGGAAGTGATGATGGGAGTTCAATATGATTAAGGCTTATCAAAGCCCAAAGGATACATTTTCTGTGTTCAGAAGACAGCACCAAATAAGGCTGATTCCTAGGGAATCAGAAATAAACTCTTCTCCCTAGAGAGGGGTCTTCTCTTCTTGTTTTTTAAAAGCTGAGATTGTGCTGAGAAATGCAACTATTTGGGAGTGTGCTGTGAGAAAATTCAGTGTGTTTGGGGCGTGTTTGCTTTTGGGTAGCACTTTCCCAAGGATGAGAGGTTGGTCTGGGGTCCAGAAGGACTCTGGGAACTGGGCTTGGTTCCCCACAATCCTGCAAGAGTGGAATGTGGCTTATATATTGAGCCACCACCGTGTTTTGCCATCCAACACTAGGGACTGTAAAAGACAATTTATCATTCCAGTGAAACCAGCAAAGACGAAGTGGTTGCATCTTCTTGTTTCTTCTTGGCCGTCCAGAAATCCCACGGTGTCTGGCCCTGGATCTGGAGAGTGGAATGTATTCATTGCATTCCTTTCCAGGAGAACTGATCAGGGTGCCTGCTGCCTTATATTCCACGGAATGTTGTTTATTGATCTTGAGTAATTCTGGGAGCTGACATTCCAAAAATTGTCAAAATATGGCTCAAATTAATATATCATTTGATTACCACCTCATGATGTCCAAGAACTCCATAAATTTGATACAGAAAGAAATACAAATCATATTCCCTTTTCCCCTTTCCCTTTTCTTTTTACCAATGTTAAACTATTGAGTTGTTTAACTTTTCTGATTAATCTTGAAATGCATAATACGATATGTTTCAAAAGGAAGCTAGAAGACGGATGCAACTCTAGTAGACTGGATTCAAATGTGTGGTTTCTCAAGAATAAGATTGCATCTTCTCTTAGATCTTTAAATAGCTGGTCCCTTCTCACCATTGAGGCTTCAATGAAATATCAACTTCTTAGGGAGGGCTTCCTCGACTGGTCTGTTTAAGTTGTAGCTTCCTCAGCCAGCCACTCTCTATTCCATTATATTTTGGTATTTTACAATTTTTAAACTTTTATATTTATTTTCTCTTTCATCATAGAACTTGTTGCTGACAAATATTACCTAATTTGTTTATTTTCTGTCTCCTTTAACAAGAATGTAAGCTCCATGAAGGCAGGAGCATTGTCTGCATTTATCTTTAGTGCACTCTATAAATATTTGTTAAGTACAAAATTATGTGACTGTATGGTTTATGATACCATTCCTTTATCTTTTCCCCAATTAGACTTCTATTATCAACAGTTGAGGTAACAAGCTATATCTAAGAGGCTTTTTTTTTAAACTTGGGTTTTATTTCCAATATGAGTTTGGCAGTATGTCAATCAGACTTTTCTATAATGTTTGTGTTGAATGAATGAATGATTAAAGGAATCAATCATCACTGGATGGATCCAACAGCATATTTATCACCTAATATGTGCCAGGTCCAGGAAACATAAAGATGCATAAAATTAGAGGGTCCATTGTTCAAGAATTTTTTTCCTAGTGGAGGAAGTCACACATTTCCCTAAAGGAAACCTGTTGTGAAAATGAAAATGCTTCCAAGTTGGGAGCTTCTGATCCTGCGTGTATTTTTCCTTGGAACCAAGCTTAAAAACCATGTCTTTTGGGACGTTTTCTCTAACCCCTCAAACTAGGTTAAACTCCTTGTCAAAAGCCCCCATTGTAGGCAGCTTGCACTTTTTCTCATCATGCTCATTCACCCTGGTATTCCTAGCACAGTGTGTGGCCCATAGAAGGTGCCCAGAGAAAACTTATTTAAGGATGGGAGCAGGAAACACGGATAGAGTATCTCACTCTTCTAGGATATCCTGACATTTAAACTATTGCAATTTAACTTCATATATAACATCAAATGCCGCAGTTAAATGATCATATTAGAGCTTTCTTTTTCCATCTTCAATAGGCATTCTTTAGTAAAGATACAGAATTTTTTAAAGTTCTGTATTAGACTGCTAAGGCTGCTGATGCAGAATACCAGAAATGGGTTGGCTTTTATAAAGGGAATTTATTTGGGGTAAAAGCTTACAGTTCCGAGGCCATAAAATGTTCAAATCAAGGCGTCATCAGAGATGCTTTCTCACCAAAGGTCTGCTGGCTGACAGATCCTGGAGTCCTGCCACGTGGCAAGGCAAGATGGCGGCAGTCTCTCCTAGGATCCCTGTCTTCCCTTCCTGGCTCACCTTCTTGTGCTCAGCTGTGGGCGATCAGGGATATGGCTTGTTTCTTTCCAAACCTTCTCTCTTTCATCTTTGGTTGCTCCACTTTCTCCCCAAGCTCAGCTGTGGGTGATCAGGCTCTTCCTAGGCCTCTTTCAGCTTCTCCAGCCTCCGGTCTCTCATCCTCTTAGGGTTCCTCTTGGCCTCTCTCTCAGATGTAGCTAATCCTGGATTCCTCTTTCACATGGCAGGGTCAAAATGGCAGCTCTCTTTCTCTGTGTGTTCTGCTTCCAGCTCTCAGTTTACATAAGACCCCAGCAAGAAGGTGGAGACCCAACCTGGGTGACACCTCATTGTGGTCTATTCAAAGGTCCTAAAGCGAGCTAGTCAAAAGATCCCTTAACTGAATCTAATCAAAGGTCCCCATCTACACTTGACTCATCATCTCATTCAACCCTCATCACAATCCAATCATATAGGCCTAATGATTCCAATTTGACAACGAAGATGCTGAGGCTGGAAGAGGATAAAAATACCTACAGCTGCAGGATAAAAGCCCCCTGGGATCTGATGAGGCGAGAACTCAAGTCTTCAGAGTCAGGCTCTCACTCCATCCTGTTTACAGGCACAGGAATGGGATAGCTTAAGAACAAAATTTTCTGGAGTCCACAAAAGACAAACCAGGACAAGATCAAAATCTCCTTCAAAATTACACACGTTTGTTCAAGTTACTTTTGGGAGAAAAATGTCCCACATAATTTATTTGAAGTTCCAGTAAGCTCTTTTCCCCAAAACATATCTAGCCTTAGCATTTAGTGTGTAAGTCTGAGGAGGATAGAGATGTATTTGAAACAGAGAATCCCTGTTTTGAAAATGCTCCAGTTGGAGCTCCACATGTGGAAGAGGACAAAGGACATTTGGAGGGGTGGGGAAGGTGGAATCATCCTGACAGAAACAGGAGCTAAAGATGCCAGGAAACAGGATGGAGTGAGAGCCTGACTCTGAAGACTTGAGTTCTCGCCTCATCAGATCCCAGGGTCTTATACGCTGCAGCTGTAGGTATTTTTATCCTCTTCGAGCTTCGGCATCTTTGTTGTCAAATTGGAATCATTAGGCCTATATAACTGGCTCGTGATGAGGGTTGAATGAGATGAGTAAAGTAGCTACTGAGCTCAGGTGGTTAATGAAGCTGTCCCCTCCCCATGTCCTTCCTGATAAAGTAAATGAAACAACCTGTGTAACACAAAAAGATTGTCTCCCCATAACCCAGAACCCCGGGCCTCATCCAGAACTTAAGTTCTTTGATCTGCTGGACGGCCTGGTCTGGGAGCAGCTGCATTCCTGAAGAAGGGACACAGTCCATTTCTGGGGACCCAGAATACTGGGTTACTATCTATATGTAGTTTCTACCCCGTCAGCAGCATTTCCTGTCATATAAATACAGTTAACAGGATCCTCATTCTTAAGTGCTCACCCCAACATGCTCCAAAATTTATTTTAAAAGGAAAGGGGGGTTTTCTACCAAGCCCCCCACCCCCCTTAATTTTACTGCTGTGCATAGATTTTTTACTTATGTGGACTTTCTCAGAGAAGTTTTGCATGGTCAGGAAAAGCCTGACAAAAGTAGCTATAATTGAATATAAACTTTGATGGTTCTCAAGGAGCTTGACTCCTAAATGATAGAGGGTGCCTTGGGCAATAGTTGGTGGCAGTGCCTGAGGCTTCTGCTCCTTCACTCCAGGAAGTGCTGGACAGAACCAGTGTTGTCGGAGAATCATTTGCTTTCATGTTGTGGAGGATGTGTATAAAGTGTGCACCAAAGCGGAGTGATAGAAGCACGGGCTCCTGCCTTTTGCAAGGAAATCTCTCTAAAGTCAGGACTGATTTCAGCCTATCAAGGAGAAAATTGCTTAACTGGACTTCTGGTTAGGCATGGGAGGGTCTGCATTTCCCATTTCCTAGTGCAGAAAATATGATCCAGTCACCACTGGTAGATTTTTGGAAGTAATCTCAGGGATGGAGCATAATTGAAAAGGGATTCACTTTCTCACCTGTTGATTACATCAAGGGGAAATTCTCAGTGGGCTCAGCCCAAGTATGTCTTTAACACCTCTTAGTTAAAAAGGGAGATTAGCACGCATTAAGGAGAGTACAGGCCTGGGCCTAGAACCTTTGGCAGGCAACAGTATCTAATTAGAAAATAACTGAAAAAAAAAACCAATGGAAATAATAAAATGTTTTAAAATTCTGATTGCAGCACGTGATATAAAGAAGACTTTTTAAAGTATATTTTTTGGGGGAAAAAAGTGAGCCAGCTTAAAGACAAAAGGAAATAGTGTACAGGGTCCTCTGGAAATGTCCTGGGGGAAGCTGATGTTTCTCTATAATCTACTTTTTTACCCCTTTTCTCCTAAATCTCCTAAATCTCCTAAAACTTCTACAGGGACTAGAATAATAGCCCTCTGCATATTCCTTTCATTTTTAGAATCATAACGTATTTTAATTAGATAATCTCTAAGGTCCTTACGAGCTGCAGCTGCTTGCTTTTTCGATGAGAAAGCTAGGGCTCAGAGAGGTGATAGACTTTGCCTAAAGTCACCAGGCTAGTAAGAGGCAGAGCCAATGCAAGGGCCCGTGGTTCTCTGCTCACCATCTGCTAAGCAAAGCTGCCCAAGCAGGTTTGGGGCAGTATTCCACTTTTCCCCAGTTCAAAATGTACTTTCATCCTGCAAACTCTAGCCTGTAGGTATTGGCCAACTGGGACAGGAGGAGCCTCAGCCCGCCAACTCTGAGGCAGAGACCATCTGTGTGTGAGAAGGACATGTGTGATGATTACCTCAGGGATGAGATGACAGCAGCCTCAAAGCCTCTGGACACCCTGCAGTTCTGTTCCTCCAAAGAGCTTAATGGTGGCCTCTTGCTTCATGCTATGTGGGAGTCGACCCTGGTGTTTATTGTTCCCAGGGCCCAGACCCAGGGTGGGCCTTCTGTGATTTCTTCCCAGCCCCACCCTGTCTAAACATGCAGCCCCTGCCCTAGCACTTCCAGAACTCCACTGCTGATAAGAGCCAAGAGGCATCGTAATGAGCACCAGAGGGTCTGTGTCATTTTGTTTATTAGATTTGGTCCCACTAAAACTTGAAGGCCAGCTTTTTTTTTTTTTTTTTAAATTAAAGTAAAAGTTTGCCATAAGGAAAATTATTTCCCTGTCTCACTTGTCCAAACAGGTACCTGTTGCTAAGAAGAATATGCATACTATTGTATCATGGATGGGGTGTCCGTTCAGATTCCAATTTCGCAAAGATTGTGCTGGTCAAATGTTTATCCTTTGGGCTTTTCTTTTCTCATTTCGTAATCAGAGTACCTGGGAATTCTGTAGAATCAAGGGCTTTGCTATCTATGAAAGAAAAGCACACTGGTTTGTTTCATACGCCAGCAAATCAGACTCACTGGTTCAGCAGGAGCTGTATCTAAATTCTTCTAGAACGACACCTGAGATGAAATATTGAATCCTTTTGGAGGCTCATTTTAAGGATATCCCCCCATGCACCAGATTTCAGTATCAGCAGTCTGGACCTGCACTCCCTTAAAAGTAACAAACATCAAGTAAGAGGGGAATAATCCTGTTAATTCTCTCTTCCCCTGCTCTAAAATGTGGCTTCCAACTGCTCTTTCATTCTTCAATGAGAAAGCAGATGAAAGTACCTGATACAGAATGAAAATTCATACTATGCTGTAAGCAACTGATAAAAAGGTCATTTCCTGATGACACCTGGACCTGGAAAGCCAGGCTGCTTTGAGAATCTTTTCTCCAATACTAAGCAGTTTTATGACCTCAGGACATTACATAATCTCCCCAAGCCTCTAGTTTTTCATCTTCAAAATGGGAACTATAACAAAATCTTCCTCATAGGTTGTAGAAGGATCATAAAGTACTCTTAGTATGTACCTGCACTAAGTTTTATGGTTTTGACATGCATGTGACAACAATAATACAAACTGTTAATAGCTTTTTTGCATGAGAGGAAGACTTTGGTCACTCCAAAGTAAAAAAAAAAAAGAAAAAAAAGAGAGAGAGAGAGTCCTAAATTCTCTCTCTCACCTGGTGCATCTGAAATAGAATGAGTTGATTTCTCATCCCAGCTTTCCTGCAAATTCAGGGGCTTGGGTAAATTACTTCCTCTCGTATTTATCAGGACTCTTTTGGTTATGTGACAGGAGCCCAACTCAAATTAAGTTAAGCAAAAAATAACATTATTGGATCATAAAACTGGTGAGCCCAGATACTGCCTTTAGGCACTGTTGGATCTGGAGGTTATGAATGACATAGCCCTGATGACCACATCTTGGCTATTTCTCTTGTGTCTTGTCTTTATCCTCTTCTACTACCTACAAGTTTCCTCTGCATGGTTGGGCACCCAGGCATCCCTATCCATGCCTTCTAATTCTGTGTCCCCAATCACAAAACCCCTTTTTCTTCAGTCCTGGAGAACTTGGATTGACCCATCTTGGGTCATGAAGCTAAAACTGGGCCAATTTCTGTGGTTGAAGAAACGTGGTTCTCATGGTTGGTTGGGTCTGATTACATGCCCACCTGTGTCTTGGGAGACCCACATTGGAAGGAGTAGAGCATGTCTACAAAATAAAGAGGGGTGTTAAAGGGAGAAAACAGTTGTTCACTTTCAATCAGAGAATAAATTTCTCCATGTTGAAGAGTTTCAACTTAGATATCAGTGGTTCGTGTTGGGGGTACATTGCAGACTCTCAGAGAATTGAGTATATTAATTGCCAAGGTTTTCTTTATTTTTTAGTATTTTATTGCACTTTATAACTCAAACTCAAGACTCTGAATATCTTCCCCAATCAAAAAGAGTTTGTTTGTTTATAACTTTTAGACTCATTGAGCTAGAAGAACCTTCCAAACACTTCCAGCTTGGTACAATGTAATTGTTATGAGAAAGGGGGAAGCTTACCATTCCTGGTGTGGTCCCTGTATTAGGACCATATGCTCAAGCCCACCCTTGCTTACTGTTCACAGCCTGAAGGAGTAGGGAACTAGCCTGATCCCTCTTCATTCCCCAAGCCCCACTGGGTGTTTAAGTGAAGAGAATGCAGGGAGAGGAAATAGTTTATATTTGTATCACTGTTTCTAAGAGACAAACCTGAGATGAAGTCTGGGCTCTACCACTGACAAGTTGTATGGTCTTAGACAAGTTATTTTGCCTGTTTGAACCTCACCTTCCTCCCTGTAAAATGGAGATATAGTACATTATTTCAAAGACTTATTGTAAGATTAAAATATTGGAAAGAGTTTCTTCTGCTTCCAGACAAGAGAGATTAATCTTACCAGCTGATACACACAAAGAGACAGACAAAATATACAGAAACATGGTTAAGACACAGGGCATCAGACAACAAAAGATATTGATTCCCGAGGGATGGAAAAGAAATGGAGATAGCACTACAACTGCTTCCTTGAGAGGGAGTTCAGGCTGAGGCACAGGAAGTGGAAACCAGGTGAAACATGGAAAACTCCTTGAGCTGAAGAGATGGAGTTGAGAGTCCAGGGAGATCCCAGTGGCTAAAGCACAGAGTACAGAATTCTGCAGAGGACAGAGCTACACTTAAAACCCCAAAGACCTGCAGATGGTCCTCCTCAGGTAGTCAGCAGAGTACCAACAGGCACACACACGTGAGGAAACTACCCAACATAAGGGAAAGAACCATCCAAAAAGATTAAGTGGAACATTGTCTGGTATGCACAGAGGGCAAGGAATAGTGCCTTTCCCCCAATCTAGACTGAAAAAAACCATACTTCACAGGCATAGGGTAGAGCACTCAGGAAGGTTTGCACTGCTCTAGACCTGCCTAACAAATTGTAAATGCAAAGATTCAAAATGAGCAAACTTTTTCCAAATAACTGCATCCTAGAAAAAAAGCTCAAAAGTATTTATAGGGATACAAAAATTATCCAGCACCCAACTAGGTAAAATTCACAATGACTGGCAACCAAATATTACTCGGCATGCAGAGAAACTGGAAAATATGGCCCATAATGAGGAAAATAATAAACAAATTGAAACTGACCCAGAACCTATGTGGATGTTAGAATTAGCAGACTCAGGCATTAATTACTAAAACTTTATTCCAAGTGTTCAAAAGTTGAGTAAAGTCATAAAAGATATATTTTTTTACAAAAGACCCACACTGAAATTCTAAAGATGAAATTTATAGTGTTTAGGATGAAACTGGATGAGATTAACTTCAGAGCAGACACTGCAGAAGAAAAGATTAGTGAATATGAAGACATAGCAATAGAAACTCTCCAAAATAAAACCTGGAGAGAAAAGATTAATTTAAAGAAAAATAAAAAATAAAAAAGAAGCTAGGAAACTGAGGGACAATTTCAAGCCATGTAATATATGTCTAATTGGAGTCTTTGAAGGAGAGGGTAGGTGGGGACATAAAAAATATTTGAAGAAATAGTGACCAAATTTTTCTTTCAAGTTTGACAATGATTATATACCCACAGGAGGGAGAAATGTAAGTAGACTATTATAAGGTTTTTAATGCTACAGGTATAGTGGAATAAATATTACTTGAAGGGAGACTAAGATAAATTATATATGTACAATATAAAACCTAAATCAACCACTAAACATACAAAACAAAGCATTAGTGCTAATAAGCCAACAAAAGAGAAAAAATAGAACAATAAAAAATACTTGATTAATCCAAAACAGGCAGAAAAAGAGTAAAAAAGCAACCAAGAACAGATGGAAGAAAACAAATAGCAAGATGACACACTTAAACTTAACTATATAAATAATCTTATTAAATGTAAATGGTCTAAACATCCCAGTGAAAAGGTAGAGATTGCCAGATTGAATTTTAAAAAAAACAAGATCTAACAATGTTCCATCTAAAAGAAAACACACTGAATATAAAAATAAAAATAGGTTAAATTTATGCCATTCTAATGCTAGTCAAAAGAAAGCTAAATTAGCTGTATTAATATATGGAATAAATTTGACTTTGGGAAAAGGAAAATTACCAGGGGAAAAGAGGGGTATTTTATAATGATAAAGTTGTCAAATTCATGAAGAGGCCATAGGACATCATAATCTTAAATATTTATGCACCTAATAGAGTATCAAAATACACGAAGTAAAAACTGATAGAACTTTAAGGATAAATAGACTAATACAAAATTATTGTGGAAGATTCCAAAACCACTCTCAATAATTTATAGAATAAATAGATAGAGAATCAGTACATATATGGAATATTTGAACAACCGCATCTACCAACTTGTCCTGTCTGATATGTATAGAATGCTCCATCAACAACAGCAGAATAGGTCTTCCTTTCAAGAATACACAGAGCCCCTTCCAAGATGGATTATATTGTAGATAATAAGACAAGTCAATTAATTTTAAAGGATTCAAGTCACACAAAGCATATTATCTAATTGCAATGGAATTAAATTAGAAATCAATAAAAAGGAGATACCAGGAAAATCTTGAAATATTTGAAAACCAAATATCACACTTCTAAATAACCCATTGGTCAATGATGAAATAAAAAATAGGAATGAGAAAGTATTTTTGAACAGAATGAAAATTAAAATAAAAAATTTCAAAATTTGTGGTATGCCACTAAAACAGTACTTTGGGAAAATTTTATGCCACCAATGGTTTATGCTACAAAATAAGAAAGATCTCAAGACAGTTCCCTCAGCTTCCATAAGTTATCTCAGTTACCATAAGAAAGTATAAGAAGAAGAGCAAATTTTAAAAAATAATCAGCAGAAAGTAAATAATAAATATCCAAGTGGAAAACAATGAAATAGAAAATAGGAAAACAATAGAAAAAATGAAACGAAAAGCTTGTTTTGATAAGGTCAAGCCAGACTGACTCATGAAAAAGTAGAGAACACACAAATTACTCAATTAGGAATGACAGAGGAAACTTTACTACAGATTCTACAGATATTAAGAGGACAATAAGGGATTATCATGAACAACCTGATGACCAAATTTGACAACTTAGATGAAATAGGCAAATTCTTTGAAAGGTAAAAGCTACCAAAGTTCACTCAAGAAGATATAGATAAAATAAAGTAACAGTTGCACCTTAAAAAAAAAAACAAAAAAAAACATTAAAGTTAGCTAAACTTTTTAAAAATTAAAAAAAAATAAAAATAATAAAATTAGGTAGTGGCAAAGGGTATGTACTCTGAATCCACTAACAACCGTTAATTTGTACACTTTAAAAGGGTGACTTTTATAGTATGTGAATTATATCTCAATAAAGATGTCATTTTTAAAAAATGAAAGAAGATATAGATGACATGTATAGCCTTGTATCTTTTTTAAAAATTGAATTTTTAAGTAAAATCTTCTAAAAATTAGAAGTCCAGTCTCAGAATTCATAGCATCATTGGTGAATTCTATCAAACATTTTAGTAAGAAGCAATAGAAATTCCACAGAAATCCTTCCAGAAAATTGAAGAGGAAGAAATACTTCCCACCTATGAGATCAGCATTACCTTGATACTAAAAACCAGACAGACACAGTTCAAGAAATGGAAACTGTAGACTAATATCCCTCATGAACATGGATTCGATTTGCTAAAATTTTATTTAGAATTGTTTATATCTAACAATATATATAAAGGATAATACATCATGATCTAGCGAGGTTTATCCCAAGGAGGCAAAGTTGGTTTAGGATCTGAAGATCAACGTAATTCGCCATGTTAAAAACAAAAAGGAAGTCGCAATAGATGCAGAAAAAGCATTTGAAAAAATCCAACACTCATTCCTGAAAAAAACTCTCAGCAAATTGGAAAAGAATGTCTGGCTCTCCCTCAAGACACCAAGCCCTATGAGGATGGTGACCAAGTCAATCTGGCTCATCCTCTACCCCCACCACCTCCACCACCAGCCCCCTAGACAGAGCCTACTGCTTTTTGTTTCTTTTTGCTTGTTTTTAATTTTTAAAGTTCTCCTATATGTATTTTCTTTTAATAGCTTTATTGATACTTAATTAACAAGCCATACAATTCACCCACTTAAAGTGTACAATTCTCCTTTTTTTCAGTGTATTCACAGGATTCTGCATCCCTTGCCATTATCTAACTTTAGAACATTTTTGCCCTTTCCCCCAAAAGAAACCCCATACCCATTATCAGTCATTATCCTGAGCAAACACTATTCTGCTTTCTGTTCTCCCCAATAAGTTTTAAATAAATGAAATAACAAATCTTAATCCCCAGCACTTTGCATATAGTGGGCAGTTAATAAGTATGCATTGGATGAGGTTAAAATCTTTGTGCTGTCATCACACATTCTCAAGTTCAAGGCTCCTTGCAAAGGTTTTTCTAAATACGTATTGCTACGTGGTGGACTTTATCTATCACTTTATTTTGGTTTCCAGATTAAACAAATAAAATCCCACTGTCTGGCAGGTAGAAAGTGCTCAATAAACAGTGTTTTCTTAAATTATCTCATTTTACCTTCATCTGTGAGTTACACAGATGAATTGATGCTCCCATGTTACAGGTGAGGACACCCCAGCCTGGTTCCATGCTCACTAGCTGGGCGATTTTAGAGCCATTTGCCCAGCACAGATCTGGCTGACTCCTCGGCCTTGGCTAAGCCAAAATGCAAAAGCAGAAAGTCATATCTGTTAGACAATGCTGTCTTAACAGGACTTACTTTGGTCTCGGTGTGCAACCTGTTATACAAACAATATTTGTTTTTAAAGAGAGCTGTTAAAACTTGCTATCTGATCCACCCACCAACCAACCTCATATCAGGGATCCACCTATGCCATCATTTTCTCCAAAGTGACATAAATATCTGCCACAACACTCAGAAGAACTGGACATCCTCATAGACAAGAATTTTTCTGTTCCTTAAGCTATTTCCCAGCTGGCTTTCATAGTTGGCAAAATGTCTCCTTTGACTCACTTGATATTCTGACTTTTCTTACCGTAAACTTCTCTGCAAACAACCAGAAGCCCAGACACCCTCTCTAACTGTGTGGGTTCTGGAAGCATGGAAACATGAGGACATTTAGTGTTCTGGTTTCTCACAGAACGTCCTCACAGCTTGGATCTGTTTTCTTTATTTTAACTTCTCCACTTAGTATTCTCAAGTGAAATTAAAAATTAAAGTATCTATCTCATAGCTCCTGGTCCTCTCCCCAAGCCACAAAGCTGCCAAATGTTGCTGTCTGCACTTTCTCTCCTAACTGGTCCCTTTTTAAAGGGAATAACGGCATTTCTTTGTAGACACCTCGCAGAAAGGATGGATGAAGCCAAGAGAGGCTGGTGAGGGTGGTAGGAACTGCCTCAGAGGCTCTGGTGGAGCACTGTTGAGAGCCTCTGGGAGGAGGGCCGCACACACCGGCTCCTGTAGACTTTGATGTTTCGAAGGCACTTGGAAAGCGGCCAGGGAAATTCTGATACACTCACCCAGTAATTGATTATTCAGCTGCATCTCAGAAAGACTGCTTGGCCAGGCCTGACAGCTATTGTTTCCTTTCACTGCTTTTGGGTGTGGGAGTCAAGGAAATGTGGGGCAAAGATGTAGCCTTAGGGGGCCCGGAGGTAAGAAGTCATCCAACCCATGAAGTTTATTGTTCAGTTATGTCCCAGCCCCTTCTGCATTTCCAGTCTGAGATGGGCAGTGGTGTAAAGTAGAGCCTGAGAAGAAGGAACAAACAACGCTATTGATGAATGAGTGGAGAAGAAGGAAAAATGAGTGCAGACATTATGGACAAATGGAATTTTTGTGGGTTTAATGATTTTTCAGTTCTTTGTGAGTGGGATAATAGTGATACACCATAGCTCAGTGTGTGCGCAAGGATTCTAAGATAATGAATGTCAATGCTGACCCACCCTGCTTTTATGCCACAGCAGGCTGAATTTCACTTAATTTTTGTTATGTTACCAAAAGAGCTTATGAAATATTATGCCACTATTTTCCTTGATGTAATTCTCTTTGTGTTTTTTGTCAGATGAACAAATGCCTATGGTAATTTTTGAGTAATAACTCCCATCAGTTATTTTTTATGAGCATAATAGGCTAATGCTTCTGGGCTGGAAGAAAAAACTTAGAGACCTTCTAGAGTAGTGATTTTTTACCTTGATGTGAGTGTGTGTTAAGGACAGAAAGGAAATGGGCAATCACATGCCAGGTTTGCCCAGGGCAAAATTCATATGTACACTTTTAAAAGTACGTTTTGTGCTTGCTTCGGCAGCACATATACTAAAATTGGAACGAGACAGAGAAGATCAGCATGGCCCCTGCGCAAGGATGACACGTAAATTCGTGAAGCGTTCCATATTTTTAAAAGTGTGTTTTTAAATTATCACACTGCTTAGATTTAGTGTTACTCAAATACTTTAATCTATATGGAAATTTCAAGGGACTAAGCTGTTTATGCTTATTTAAAAGGCAGTAAAGTTGACCTAGTAACAACTTTCCGGTTACAGATGGGTAAACTGATACCCAGAGTGACTTACACAAGGCAACCCTGCTAGTGGAAGTGGCAGACCTTGAAAAGGTCTGAGACTTGAAATCAATTACTTCAACTTCAAGGTCAAGCCCCTTTTCATTAGATTAATATATTCAGTGGCTGCAAGTAAATGCGTTGGTATCTATCCTAATTGTCTCTCTGCTAAAGAGAGGAAGATGAAGATACTGTGAATGGCAGTTGATGTGCTACTGTATGTAGCGAGTGCTCAATGAATGCTTGTTACTATCTTGTGCCAATTGTGCTAAATATTTTATATACATCATCACATATGAATCTCTATAATTGTACCCATTTTACAGGTGAGAAAGCTTGGACCAAGAGAGTTCCAGTATCTTGCACAGTCACACGTGGTTGACTCAGGATTAGAACCAGGCAATTTAAACTGCAGAGCCCAGGTTCCTGATTGCTGGGATCACAATTCCTGACTATCTGGGATCATGGCTGTTTCTGTCTCAAACAAGGCAAGCTAAAGGTTTGGTAGAGTTTGACTAGATTGGCCATTTTTCCTTCTCAGTGGCTGAACATCACAGAGGAGAACAGAGCAGGTATAGAATGTCCACAGAGAAAAGATGCTCCTGATCCAGCATGAAGCTATTAGCCTCAGTGAACCTAATGTCTTTTCCAACACTGGGTGTCTATGATTCTCATGATTACTTTCCATGTCTTGCCTCTTATCTTTTATTTCCTTCATTTTGGCACATGAGGAAAAACAGAGGGAAAGCAAATTGTTCAATCTCAGATTGTTCAATGTCAAATTGCCCTAATTGGTGGCACTAAAACTTTAACAGGGACACCTCTGAGATCTTCCTAAAGGCTTCTTCCATCCATCCATTCATACATCCAACAAACTTCTACTAAGCATGTTCTTGACTGTTGTCTACGCTAGATGCTGGAGATTCAAAGATGAAAACTTCCCAGACCCTGTGTTTTGGGAGCCTATAGTCTGTTGGAGAGAGAGACAAGTTTCTAACAACTACACTGATTGGATAACTTCTATAATAGAGATGGATAAGGTCTATGGAAACATAGAGAAGAAAGTGATTGATTTCCAGGGAAGGCTTCATGGAAGGTGTTAATTTGAAAGAAGCTTTGTGGGATGAGTAAGAGTTTACCAGGTGGCCTACCAGGGAGGAAGAGGTGCAACTTAAAAAATTGCACAGCCATGTGAAAGAACATGTGGAAAAGAGAGAGAAAACCTTAGTCACACATGTATGCTAAAAACAGAGGGGAGAAAAAGCCAAAAAAAAAAAAAAAAGAGTGAAAATTCTGACAATCCCAGAAAAAACAATTAGAATGTGGGCATCTTCAGGAAACCATCTACACAGAGGAGTCAATGGAAATATGATCAATCTAGAATGCATTTTTAAAAACAACCTAAAATATCTAAGGACCTACCAGTTTAGCTTGTCCTATCTCATCTCACATCAGTTTGATCTTCTAAGACGGTTGTTGGTAGGAAGTGAGACACTATTGGGGGAGAGGTAGAAGCCTGGGGAACTACAGCATTGTTTCTCTCTATTCTCTGTGGAGGCAGCTCAAGAGACAATCGCAGAGAGACAAGTGGGAAAGTCAAAACTAGGGACTCAAAAAGCCAAGAGTAAAGACATAGAAAGCAAGCCTCATGAATAACAGTTGTTTGCACCGTAGGTTTGCAGTGTTAGTTACTACATCTGAAGATCCAAGCGTCTTTTGACTGAGCCCATCCTTATCTATCTAAAAGGCCCAATCCATGGGGTTCCAAAGATTGTCGTGAGTGAAAAATGTGTTCCATGTGTTTGGGTGGTAATAAAACAGACAGTTCACTGTACTTGTTAAGAAGATCCATGAACCTTAAGGAGCTGAAGAGCTGAAGGGTCTCTCCATCAAAGCTGTGGCATGATGCCAATAAAGCCAAACTGAGGAGTTTGCAGTTCTGGAAGTGGTCACATGTCTCTGAGGAAAGAGTGACTGATTTCCCCTCTTTTCAGTCCGTATGTTTGCCTAAACAGGCTTCATGCTTCTTTTTTCCCAAAAGATTTGCTTCAAGATCAGCCAGCTAGAGTTTCACTTAACTCAAGATTTGACACACATCTTGGAGTTGAATAAATTTTGAAAGATCCAAATTATGTGTGGGGGGTTCTGAAATGACTGGCCAAAGTTACCTGAACTTTATTTTCCACATAAAGTCAGAGACGACTAAAAAGTCTATACTGCCTATAATGATTTGATGCCTATAAATATTTGATGCATACAAGGAGCTACATAACTCCCAATTCTTAAAAAATTTTATTCTGGTAACATATATACAAACTCAATTTTCCCCTTTTAATCTGTATTCAAATATATAACTCAGTGCTGTTAATTGCATTCACATTTTTGTGCTGCCATCACCACCATCCATTACCAAAACTTCACGATCAGCCCAAATAGAAAACTGGTGCAATTTAAGCATTCACTCCCCATTCTCAATTTTAAATACACACACACATGCATAGTCATACTAAGTGCCTATTAAAAGTCAGGCAATATTCCAGGCTCTTGACATCCATTTAATCCTCATAAGCACTTTACAATATAGCTAGCATTCTCTCCATTTTCCAGGTGAGAGAATCGAGATTCAGAGAGATTAGATAACTCGATCAAGGTCTTACACCTTATAAGAGTCAGAGTTAGGACTTGAACCTAACTCTCTGACCCAGAGACTGTGCTCAGTTCCCAAAGTGATGACAAATAACTAAGAAAAATGAACAAATTAAGTGCAGAACATGTGGAGGGAGAGGACCCACCAGGGTGGAATCATCTCCCAATAGCCGTCACCAGTGGAATCATTTACAATTGGAAAAGACAGGCTGCTGGAAGAGACAGAGCTGCCTGGCAAAGGCAGGCACTGGCCAGATCTCTGCTGCTTGCTGTCTCTGCCCCTTCCCCTTGCTGCTTTGATGGGTTTTAGCTGATTCTGGACATGCCCTAGAGGGAGAGATAATTCATGGCAGCCTTCAAGGAGGATAATTAGACTTCACATTAACTTTCCTCATGACTTCATCATTGAGTGTCTCTCTTCATTGAAATATGTTAGAAAATAAACCCAGACAGATTTCCAGAGTACATAGGACTTGGGGATTTTTCTAATGAAGGACATTTCATTGGAAACAAGTCTAAATATTGATTCATCAAAGCAAGTACATTCTTGAGTTAATACCGAAGGATCCTGGAAGTAGAATCCCAGCTCTGCAATAGTCAACCTGTTGGACATGGACATGGGGCAATTCCTCCAAGTTCTCCCTAGATCTCCAATGTCTATCTTAGGTCAGAATTGATAATTTCCCGTCGGTCAGCCCCACTTCCTCCAGACTTCTTTCCCCTGTCCTTGTGCTTCCCTTCTCCCCAGCCCATTTTGTCACTGCTGTGACTGGGGAACCTGCACTCAGCCTTGATGTGGGGGCTAAACTTGACCATACTTCTCCTTAGAAATAACCAACCCAGAGTGTCTGACAATGAGGTCATGGGAACATCTTTGTATCTACAGACTAACATTAAATTATCTTAGCATATGCATGTCCCCAATTAGCTTAGGTAATCCAGTGTTGACCAAATGATTATTCCCCTTGCTCTCCATAGTGTAAGCATTTATTTCCAGCACCCACCTCCCCCCAGATTTTCCAGTGAAGCTTTTGTATCCCCTACATGTCTCAGTGATCTCCAACTTTGATTCGGTTTTGTTTTTATTTCTCCTTTTCTATAATCTTTAAGTAGTCCCTGATGGTGTGTGTGTGTGTGTGTGTGTGTGAGTTCATATCACGAGTATGGTGTGCCCGTGACAGGGAGGCATTAGGGTGTACCATAAATCAACCAGTTTGGGAAAATGATGACAAGTGTGATTTATAGGCTATTTCAGCTCTGATTTCCATGCAGCTAGTCTCTAATTCACGATTATTCCTTGGAGGACTGAAAAGTATAAGAAAGTACAGTGTGGGTGGTAGGTTCCCTCCCCAGAAACTCACGATAGTCATCATCTCCATATAGGAAAGCAGATATTATGCTTTCCAATGGATGAACATTTTCCATGGCAACTGGGAAACTGTCAGAGCTGGGAGAAGTGAGTCAACTAAAGATCATTTTCCCTTGACCTGGGTGAAACAAGACTAATTGTACATATCCGAATTAGAAAATTAGTCAAGAGAATTAGAAACTTGCCAATAATTTATGGTATAGTAAATTGCTAGAATGTAACATAAAGTAACAATATATAACTTAAATAGACAAATGTTTATTCTCAACTTTCATTTACACTACTTAGAAGCAGAAAATGTGATTGATTTTACCAAAAGGCACTTCATTTTGCACACATAGGATTTTTGGTCTCTTTGCCTTAGCTAAGGCGGACCAAATGATTTATTTTACAAACGGTGATCCTTTTGTGGAAGGGGTGTTTTTTATTTATTTACTTATTTTTAATAATAATTTTATTTTTTTAAAGATACTTAGATTACACAAATGTTACACAACAAATATAAGGACTGCCATATGCCTCACTCCCCACACCTCCCACACCCTCCCACATAAACAACATCCTTCATTAGTGTGGCACATTCATTGCAATTGATAAACGCATCCTGGGGCTTTGTCACTGAGCATGGACCATAGTCCACATTGTAGTCTACACTCTCTCCCACACAGTTCTGCATGTTATATGATGATATAAAACAGTCTATATCTGTCGTTGCAATGTCACTCAGGACAAATCCCAAGTCCCAAAAAAGCTCCCATATTACACCTGTCTTTACCTCCCCCTAACCCCAGAGCCTCCAGTGGCCACTGGCTCCACATCAATGTTGTATTTTCTTCCATTGCTAGAATCACAATATGTCTATAGTAGAATACCAGTAAGTCCACTCTAGTCCATAGTTCTTTCTGGAAGGGGTGATTTTAATTACTCCAGGCAACAGGGTCAGTAAAAATGGAACACACTGTGACTCTATCCACACCCCTATCACATGACAGATCACTGAGTCTTATCTCTCTCATCACTGGATCCGTAAGAGCAGAGTTCAAGATGTTTAAGTTCTTTTTATGGAGAGCTCATTTTATTCTATGATGGGGACAGAGAATATGTTTGTACTGAATGAATGACACATTGATGCTTAAAATAAATTCACCCAGGTGCCTGGGACAAGGTAAGCACTCAATAAATGATCAATCAATAAATGACTGATAAAAATTATCATAATCTATCATGGTTTAGGTGGTCAGCATCCTTTGCAGATGCTTAAGGTCAGTGATTTTAAGGACACTTTAAATGTTTTGATTATTATTTTTTGCACAGGATCTCTTTTTGTGCAAATGTAATCTTACCCATAACCTTAATGTGTAAGACAGATCAAAGCAATTAAGTATGTGCAGCTTGGCAAAAACCTCTTTAGCATTTGAAATTCCCCAAAAGCACAACTTTAGATCCAAATACTTTACTTGGAGCCCAATTTTAATACCACAAATTAAAATAAGCCCTGATTAAAATATGAAAATATCAACTGAACATGATTTTGAGAAAAAAAACACAGTATTTTCAGCAAGTTCAGTAGTGCTTTAAGGGAGAATTAAGAAGAATGGTTTAACAGTCACTAGATTTTTGGTTTTCTTTAAAGATGCAATGCATATGGTAGAACAAGCTGTGCTCCTGAGTGATTCCTTCAGCTGAACTTCAAAGAATGGATGTAAAGAGAAAAAGACCACTCTAATGTGTAGCATTTGTTCTTGGATTATTTCAGACCCCAAAAACATTCAGTGGAAAACAAATTTTCTGAATGAGTGCTATGGTGTTCTTCTTAAACTTCTCTTTCTCTCTGGCCAGCCAGGCACTTGCTTTAACACTCTAAGCCTGTGTTCATAGCAGTTGTTCTTTGGAATATTTGCTGAAATGTAAGTAGGTGTTTCCATTCCATTGTGATCCCAGAAGAGTCCACAGGATATTCCTGTTAGGGATTGCAAAAGTTGGAACAAAGATTTGGATTCACTGACTCCTTCTAGAAGATTTTTTTCCCAAATTCTACAAAGCCAAAGTTGCCTGTGCCAAAATCACAGCAGGGCCACACCCAGAAATTTGTCAGGGCCAAAGTTCTGGAAAGCAGTTGGCCAATGGCTAGACCACACTGGGGCTTCTCTTCATCCCACATTCTCCTTTCTGCCTCAGTGGATACTGGAACATCCCTGTATTCATTATCCATTGCTGTGCAACACACTACCACAAACTTAGCGATCTCGCACACATCTCACAGTTTCTGTGGATCAGGAATCCAGGCACAGTTTTGCTGGATTCTCTGTTTCATGGTCTCTCACAAGGCTGCAATCAAGGTGTTGGGCAGGACTAGGATCTCATCTGAAAGGCTAATTAGAGAAGGATCTGCTTCAAAGCTCACATGGTTGTTAGCAGAATTCAGTTCCTGCAATATTGCTGGACTGAAGGGTCTCATTCCTACCTGGCTGTTGGCTGAAGTTCATCCTCAGTATATTACCATGTGGGTCTTTCCTTTAGGGAAGCTACATCAAAGCATACAAGGGAGAGAGTCTTTTTAGCAAGTTGGGAGTCACAATCTTATGGAACCTAATTACAGAAGTGGCATTCCATCACCTTTGCTATGTTCTATTGGGGAGAATTAAGTCACAGGTTCTGTCCACACTCAAAGGGAGGAGATTACACAGAGACACTAATGCCAGGTGGCGAGGATCATTGGGGATCATCTTAGAGAGCTATCGATCCAGTCCCCTTTCTTATTATATAATCCAGCCATGAAGAGAAAAATTTGGGTGTGGGGGCCACACTGTTCTTTTTTTATTTATTTTTTTATCCCCCCCTTGCTGCTTGTGTTTTACTGTGTCCATTCGCTGTGTGTCTTCTCCGTGTCTGCTTATCTCCCCCTTGCTGTGAGGTCCTGCTGCATCAGGCCACCGTGCCGCGCGGGCCGGCCTGCTCTCACAAGGAGGCCCCGGGAAGCGAACCCGGGGCCTCCCGCATGGTAAACAGGGCCTCTATCCATTGAGCCACACCCGCTTCCCCACACTGTTCTTGACCATACTCTCTTCCATGTTTTGTTCCCTCTGCTACAATTATTCCTTTTTGTGCCTGTTGAAATCCTACCCATCCTGAAAAGAGCCTCATCAAATGCTGCCCCTTTTCAGGAGCATTCCCCAAAGCCCTAGAAACTTGGGTGGCTACAGACTCCGCACTTCTATAACCCTTGGTGCGACACGTATAATTGTGAATGTGATTCCCTCATTAAACCATGAGCACCCTGGGGGCAGAAAATGCGTCTTCTTCATCTCTATCTTCTCAGTGGTACAGGCCAAGCCTGGCACCCAGCAGTTGCTCAATAAATATTGGTGAGGAGCACAGAAGAGCAAATGATTTCCAGGTAGCAAAGAGGCTCTTCTTTAACGCTCTTAGGCTGTTCCTCATTCACCTTGGTCTTTCCTTTCAGTTCTTGTAAATGCCACCTGAACCTCTGGCTGTCCAAGTCTCAGCAGGAATTTCTGCAGTACCCAGCCAGCTTATAGTTCCAAAGATTAGACATGAGAAACCTTCACGGACACTTCAGAGAGTTTACTACAGTGTTTGAACTCCAATCTGAATTGGATACATCTGTTTTTGAAAAGAATTTAAATTCCAACATCAAGGTCAGAGAGGAAAATACTGTGCTCATATTGAAAAGGTGGATTCCCAAAGTGAATTTTTCTGTCTCATTAGAATTGTTTCCTTACTGTTAGGACACCCAGGCAAATGCTTGTTCACTCCATCACAAGTGTTTTTAAAGGAATTGCTTTGTTGCCAAGGTTCTCCGCAATCTTTAAATGACAAACTTACATTATGGTCCTCTTTTACATGTAATCTTCAATGTATTTCAATGTACCAAAGACATGTCTTTTCTAAAAGGCTTTAAAATAAAAGTTAATATGTTTTTAGGAAGTTTCACTCTGTGAGTGTTTCTGTACTCTTACAGAATATTAGCCCTTAATGTTGATGGTGATAATAAATATAATGATAAAAGTAACTCCTGTTTTGAGCATTTATTTATTTATTTTAAAGATTTATTTATTTTTTATTTATTTATCCCCCTGTTGCTGCTTGTGCTTGCTGTGTCCATTCGTCGTGTGTCTTCTCCGTGTCTGCTTATCTTCCCCTCACTGTGAGGTCCCACTGCATCAGCCCCTCGTACCGCGCGGGCCAGCCTGCCCTCACAAGGAGGCCCCGGGAAGCGAGCCTGGGGCCTCACACACACATGGTAAACGGGGGCTCTATCGGAGCTAGCCTGCCCTCACAAGGAGGCCCCGGGAAGCGAACCCGGGGCCTCCCATATGGTAAACGGGGGGCTCTATCGACTGAGCCACTCCTGCTTCCCTTGAGCATTTATTATATGCAAAGGACTATTGTAGGTGCTTTCCATAAAGACTTTTTTTTTCCATTGTATTATCCAAAAGCCTCTGAGGTTGATACTACTAACACATTTTGCAAAGAAGTGTCTGTGGGCAAAAATTAAATTTTCTTCTTGAAGTGGAGAAGAACATTTCCAGTTAATAAAAGTTTCTGATAAGACTTCTAGCATTATAAAATCAAGGCCCTGAATGGTCAATGAATATTTGATCTGAAATCCACAGACCAGACATCCATAGCAGTGATAGAATAGTGAATGGCACGAATGCCAAGATTTTCTAGAAGTTGAACACTAATCGCTGTCCATAAAACTTTGGACAGTTTTTACTGTCCATGAAAACTCTTGGCAGAAAAAAAGAACAGTATACATAGATGTTCATCCTCAATGCCACAGTTTTAATCAGTAACATTGAGGTAATCTGAAATAGAGTGTTCAACACGGAGATGAGATCGATTAGATAGATAGATAGATAGATAGATAGATAGATAGATAGATAGATAATGGATGGATGGATGGGTGGGTTGGTAGATGGACTGAGGGATGTATGGATGATTGATGGAGGGCAGGATAGATATTTAATGGATAATCAATTATTAGTTTGTTTGAGTGAAATGGCATCTTTCTTCTCCATCACTACCAGTACTCAGAAGTCATGATAAAAAGGGGTCCTGACACTACAGGGACAGCTAAATATCAGAAAAGGGATTTTGACATGAGCAGCTGCATGGTTCTCTCTACGTGCAGCCCCTGGCCAGGATGGTAGTAAGGAATTTGAGGAAGCAGATTCTGTACTCATGGTCTGATCAGAAAGTGGGAGAAATGGGAGCCCTAGTCAACAGCAGTACTCCAACTCTTCTTGATTCTGAACCCCTCAAGGATGGGAGGGGTTTGCTTGTTTTGCCTGCCCCAGAAACCCCACGAAAGTAGAAATTAGCAAAGCAGAGCGAGGCCACTGGGAGAACTCAGCTACCTATATGTGCGGGCTGAGTATTGGGAAGTGTCTAACTCCTCTGCTCCCACGCTGCCTGTCCCTCTAAAGGCTGGCCAAGCCCCGTTTGGCGTGGAGAAAGACAGAGCATCTCTGGGAAGGAGGGCGGAGGAGGCGCTGGCAGTGAATTGCTGCTTGCCTCTGTAGTAAAGGAGGCAGCCAAGGAAATAATCTCAGGGGCAGGCACTGGGGAGGTGAAATGGTGCAAAATTAGGCCAGGGAGGAGCAGAGTGGGGTGGGGGGGATGTCTCGTCCTAGATTAATACACAGAAAAATGGAAAATCTAAAAGGAATACAAGCAGGTCATGGTACACGAGCTCCACATAAAAGCTAGAAAAACTGCCTTACTCCAGGTTGAGGTGAGATTGCTCCACCCATGAGCCTCCCACCAGGATGAGATGTGTTGCTTCTTCTTTAAGGAAAACACAACTCCTGTGTGGCTCAAGATATAGGTCAGCCTCTGTCCTGCTACCCTCCTTGAGGAGACACGGGCATTCAAAATAAAGTTCACGCGCCTCTCCTGACTGACTCGCCTGCCAATTCAGAGGGCAAGTACGGGCACTGCTCTTTAAGCACCAATTATATGCCAAAATTATTTCCACCCTGTGAAGTTGGCATTCTTATTCCCGTTTCACAGATGAAATATTTGAGGCGGGTCAAGGTTTCAATCTCAGCAATCCCAGCTATACGAAATTCCCAGGACTATGTTTTTTTCTAGCATCTCTGTCTCTGAACTAAAAGCAGAAAGAGGTCTGAGAAAAGGGAAGAGAACAGAGTGGCATCAGGCATTTTCTAAATTACTAAGAGTCCTTTATAATAGTGCTTTAAAATAGAGTTTGTTAATACTCTTGAGAGACAATTCTCCACGGGTCTTAATTTCTGCACATCTTGTGAGCAGAGACACTAACTGCCTTTATCCTGCACTATATTTTTTAAGGATGTCTGCATAGCAAACGGGCTTGTAAGATATAGTATTTCCCTCTGGAGCAGTGAGCAACTATATTTACTGTCTAGTATAAAATAGTTAGATTCCCTAAGCTTATGTTTCCTCTCCTGTGACATACCTTGCAACTTGTCATCTGTCCCTCTTTGCATTGCCACATTTTAGGGTTTTTCATCATGACCAACAGGCAGGCAGGCTGCCCTTTTCCTCACATTTAACATTTTCAAAAAAGAAATGTTAATGACATTCCAGATCTGGGAAACCTAAGCTATCCATCTAGCTATTCTAAAATGTGCATACATGATGGCCACTGGTAGGGTTTTTTCTCACATGCCCAGCTTCTTGTTCATGGTGGGTGGGTGCTTGACGAATGGTAGGGGGGCAAGAAGTGGGACTGTAATCCCTCTAGTAGCATAAACAATCTCTTGCCCATCCTTATTTTCTGTATCTTCAATCATCACTGCTAAAAAATATCAGGTATCCAAAATATCTGTGGATTAAGTACTCACAGAGTATATTGTGTGCCATTAGTTCTCATTTTTAAAAGAGGGAAGCAAGTTGGAAAAAGATTGCCCTAGGGAATGAAAAAGCAACAAGTCTGGAAGTCAGAGATGCCCACAAGCAT